>VZTD01004860.1:1094-112908 GCA_013397725.1 Rhagologus leucostigma
TGGAGCTGTCTCTTGGTCCAGTGAATCTGTGTGCTCTTTGTAAACATGAAAGAAGAGATCAGACCCTGGGTTCTAAGGCAGAGTTGGTTTATTTCAGTTTGAGCTGGGTGCCACCAGAGAGGGACCCTGACCAAAGAAATCCCTGGGCCTTTATACCCTTACAGTCTGTGCACCCGACCTTCACGCACTTGTCACGTGCCCTGCGTGCGCCTCTTAGTCCTATGGTGATTTATGGTCTGGGCTTTTCTAACACATCACTGGATTCTCCATGTTCATATGGCATTAACTGCTCTTATCTTCCAGTTTGGGGCAGTCTTGGGGCCCTCCAGGGTCTCAGCCCTTATCTGAAGATAACTAGTCTTTCTCTGTTCCCTCCCCTGCTTAGCCATTATGCCAACATAGTTCATTTAAAGTTCACCTACACTAAGTTTTGGGCATGCTAAGCTGAAAGCAAGTTACAATTAAACTTAAACCTACACAATATAGTTCTAATATTCTTTAAGTAAACTTATTTTAATCCCCAACAATAAACTCCTAGTTTATATCTAGCACCTGGTTTACAGTGCGAGTTCTGCCTATCTCAAGGCCACACAAGTCATCTCAGCACCCTTTTTTGTTGGCTTATTCCCTTTTAATAGGGCTCTTGGTGCTTCTATTTGAGTCAGTCTGGTGTATGTCATTAATGTTACTCTATATTCTGCTGTGATACCCCCACCTTGTAACCAGCCACATACCCATCCACAAAGTAAGAATCAGAAGGGGAAATCTTATACCCTCTCAAGAATCTTTCTCCAGGTCTTAGGGGATGACCTGATGTACCCAACCGGAAAGTCACTGTGGTCTGATGGATAGTTATGAGCTGGTAAGTCAAGGGGAAGAGGGGAACATATGTGCAAAACATGAAGTTGGCTGATATGTGAAATTTGGATAGGGTAAATCCACGAAATCCCTTGTACATGGCTTGACACCAGAAGTTCAAGCCAATCCTGCCTCTGTTTGTCTTACCTAAGAACTAGGGACCTTCCTGGCAGGTCAAATACCACTGTTTTGAAGCATTTGAGTACGATATTTTTAAGAGGCCATACCACACTACAGACTGAATGAGAGGGTAAAATAAACAAAAGTAAGTAAGCCCTGCTTGTATATAATAGGTAGTAATTTATAATTACGCAGTGAAATTATTAAATGATACAAATTGAATAAGTCTCACGTATATCCAGGCGAGTTGTAAACATGTGGTTTACAATACATAGTATGCTCCTCAACCCTATGCTTCATGATAATTGCTGTATGGCTGCCTCTGATAGCATTAAAGACTTCAAAATATATGTATATTTTGCATATGGGCAAAAACTGACAGTTACACTTGGCAATGAAAGAGCAATAGCATGCCTTATATCTTACAAGTGTCAACAGAACTTTTGACTAGATTATTCCTACTAGCTGGCTTTTGCATTCAAATAGGAGTCTGTCTTAATTATCCTTGTTGAGCACACTGGATTACAACTTCCATTGTTGCACTGCAACTGCCTAGCATTTTTGTTTCAAACACAATGAAATGTATATGGAATACTGTAATAAGTTACCACTTTGCTATGAGTAGCTCTTGGAAAATATAAAAAAAAATCTAAGATGGCAATACCTAATGCATTACAATATGTATGTAGACGTTATATCTACATGACTAGGAAAAAAGATAACCCTGCATATGAAACAACAGATTTCATTACGTCAGTCTATAACTGCTTTGGACAATATATACACTTCTACAGCCTGTGAAGGCAGACGTTACTGTGTATATACAGTACGCATAATGATATACATGATATACACACACACAGCTGTGGTAAAACAGTATTGCTGTATTATATATGGTTAGAACTAGACACAGTTCTACACAGCACAACACATTTTGGGCTCCAGCAGATTGAGTTTTGGTTTTCTGTCATACATCATTGATGAATGAAGATTTGTCTCATCTTAAGCAGCTTCTTCAGCGGAGCAGTCAATGCCTGCATAAGTAAATTTCTCGTATAGGGTAGTATTCACATAGGTCTGGGAAGGAAATAAACAAAGAAGGTGTGATGCGAGGTGCATTACCTCAAGAACCCTAAATAATATTGAAAATATTCATAGTCTAATTATTTACATTGTTATAAATGTGTATATATATACATATATAAAAATAAAGTTTTATTCTTACCTTCCTGTCTTCTAACATCCTGTTCAGTGACACCAGTATCTGAGCAAATGATGGTCTTTCATATGGTTTCTCTTTCCAGCACTGTCTCATTAGGTCATAGCTTTAAAAATCAAACACCAGCATTTGATAGTTTAGGTACATAGGTTAAAGTTACAAATTTATAATAATTTAAAGATTGTGCACATTCCACTTCTCAGAGGAAAATGGATTTATACACAGCTGAAGTTACATTTTCCATAGTTGGTTGTTGTCTGAAAAGAACTTTCTTTTACTGAATAATCAAGTATCTCTCTTTGAGCTAAAACCCTGGCATGTTGTATAAAGAACAGGATAACTGGCTAGAACAGAGAGGCTGGGAAAGTATTCATGGCAAATAACAGTGCATACTGTGTACAAAAGGACTTGTGCACTTTTTAATTTTTTTAATGTAGTTTTTATATTTTGTGCTGCATTTTAATTTTTTAATGTAGTTTTTATATTTTCCAGTAAAAAAAAATATTTATAAGTTTCTTTTAGAAATCATGTATTTTCTATAGCTGATGTTGTGTTACTCTGTTTCTTTTTTTTTTTTTCCTGAGCCAATACTCACACTTCATCATCACAGTTGAGAGGCTTTTCCAGTCGGTAGCCTTGAGGGAGTTTTTCGTATAGTTCTGCACATGTCATTCCACAATATGGTGTTCCACCTAAAGTTTAACCATTGTCATGAACAGAAGCGGGTTTTAAGAAAAGAAAGTTTAATGTCATAGTACACATGGAAAGGTATGAGTGACATAGTTACAACTGAATTAATCCAAAATTGGGGAATATTTTGCAGCTACATTTTTATTGTTAATGCTTCCTTACTGCTTGATGCAGAATATGGAAGAGAAAAATAAAACTGAGTGTAAATTTTCCCATCTGTGGGGCTGGCCTAAATTTCTATAGAAGTCTGAGGGCCTGGATCTGATTGTATTCAAAGTGTTTTTTCAATAGCATTGATGTCACTAGGCAAGTCATTCCTTCATTAGCATCATAATAATATCTGGTAAGGACTCAATGAGCTCTTACTGTCAACTGCTTTTTGCCCCTTTCTGCAGAGATTTGGTTGCTTAGAGTCTTGATTTTCCACACTGCATCCTTATCTAATGCAAACCCATTTAGTAAGGAAAGCCAGGAACAAATCAGAAATCCAGAGCTCGTGATCAGTCCAGTAGGGAATGTGCACCTCGGTCAGTAGCATCACCTGTCCAGCAGACCATGGGCACATCTCCAGAGCAAATCACAAGGGAGATGTAACACAATAATTTTGAGTGGTGCGAGGCTGTATCACAATCGTGATGGATAGAGGTGTCTGCAGAAATGAACTCTAAATTTTATTTGACGGCTAATGTTCAAAAATTTTCTTCATGGATATTTGGAGTAGGAGGTGATTACTCCGCTTCCTTGCAATATCACTAAAATATAAGTCTCGATTTAAAATGCAGGAAAGCTGAGGAAAAGCCACCCACCAAATTCAAAACATGTTGTATTCAGGCTATATATCATATGATATCCTGGAATTTATATTTAGGTATGGCCTGGGTTTTATAGTGTAATGAAAACATGGTCACTACAGTTCTTTCTCATTTAAGATGGTACCTGAATTGAAAATTTGACAATTGCATTTCCAAGCATTCTGAACATAAATAAAATGTAGTAGAATGAAACAGAAAGAAAATTGAAAAAATATTGCTATTTTGAAGCAATATTTTTTAAAAGACTGAGTGAATGGAGCTGCCTTGGCTCAGATTGTTTATTTGTGCAGTACAAAACTCAGATACTTACCTAAACTAACAATTTCCCATAAGAGAACACCATAGGACCATCTGCAACAGAGGGATATTATGAAGGGCAACAAGAACGGAGTAAGAATTAATATTTTAAAATGGTAGATAGTTTTGCTGGTGTTCAGGGAAAACAGAGAAGAGTGATATGTTTTTCTGTATTTTTTACAAAGTTTTGTATAATGCTGGCATTTGTAGAATCAGAAAGCAGGAAAATTAGCAAAATTAATTCACTCTGAGTCAACCAAAGACCTTTATCAGATTCTGAGCTTTCAGTAAATAATGTAGTTACAAAATTGCTTTTCCAAATACAATTTCTAGTTTCCTAAATAAAATACCGATTTTCTCTAGATTTCCCAAAGATTCATCAGGTCTCCAGTTTTGAATGAGAAATACAGCTAAAGCAGTGGGGCACATCCATGTAGGTTGTGAACACAGAACCTGATCAGACTCTGATGAAGAAATAAAAGTAACTTTTTTGTTATTGGTTTTATTTTTTGCTTCCATTGCTCACTCATGCTGACATGACTACTGAGTATTTTGAGTTAAGAGTGGATGTGTCATGCTAGCTGTCAAACTTTCCTTGATATGGAAAAATATTTCTTTGTGTAAAAAATGCCACTTGAACACATACTTACACATCACTATTTGTGGTGTAAACACTGTAATTTAAAGACTCAATTGCCATCCATCGCACTGGAAGCCGTCCCTGGAAATTATTTAATGAAAGTTTATTTTTCAGTTCTTGGTATAGCACTATTGCAATTTGTATGCCAACAATCGTTCTGTGTTACGTTAATGAAAAGTGACTTTATGCAAGTAAACTTTATCAAGTAAATAAACTTATTAAACTTGTGCATTTTTACAGAAGAAATTCTTTGCTGTAAGAGTGGTGAGACACTGAAACAGATTGCCCAGAGAAGTTGTGGATGTGGGAGTGTTCAAGTCCAAGCTGGATGGGGCTCTGAGTAACCTGGTGTAGTGAAAGGTGGGGTTGGAACTAGATGGTCTTTCAGGTCTCTTTCAAAACAAGTCATTCCATGAGCCTATGATTATATGATTTGCTTCCCAAAGGAACAGTTCACATGAAAGCTAATAAAAAAATTATTCAGTCAGCAGCAAGGTGAAATGTAAATAAGACCTAGGGTGATGCCTCTGACCATCCTGTTGCCTTGACAACATAGTGCTCTTTCTGGTCTGTAGCTACTTGATGTTTATTACATATCTTGCTCTTTCAGATCTTCCAAAGCATTAGCTCTGGACACATCCTGATGTACCTCTGGTTACCATCTTGCTAACTTTGGCCTTGTTCAATAGAATTAGACCAGCTTGACTCACCTATTTTACTGTCATCCATATTCATATAAAGAATTTTAAATTAAATTACATTTTATATTATAAACATGGTATAGAATTTATTTACAAGTAGATGTATTTATGTGTATATTAATAAACAGATTAATATTTTACATGTTAATTATAACGTATAAATAATCAGTTCTGTAGTACCTGCAAGTTTGCATTTTTGTTCATATGAAAACACAGATTAAGAAATAAGAAAACAAAATTAGGAAAACAGACTGTATCAATTTATTTTGATCCTTACCATGGTCTTCTTAACATAAACTTCTTGACCTCTTGACAAGCCAAAGTCAGCTATTTTTGCAACATAATTTTCTCCAACCAAGATGTTTCTTGCTGCCAAATCTCTATGAAACAACAGTAATAATAATAATGTAATAAAATAAGAAAATCAATATAATTGAGTTTTACATGTATTACTTTACTGCTATATTGAAAATTGCGAACATTTGGAGTAAGAACACAAAACAAAGAAATTGGTGTGGTATGTCACTACAAAGAACTTTGAAACTTTAGCTGAAAATGAAAGCAGTTAACTACCATGTTGTTTTAAGTTTTAATGCCTCTTCCATGATTCCCCATAACATAGTTTTTGATAGGTTTAAATGGAGACAACAAATTAAATCTCATTCAGTGTGTGCTATAGAAGCTAAAATTAAAAATTAGTTTAATTAAAGGGCATATTCCCTGGAAAATTATTTGCCATGCTTTCAGTGGGTAGAGAGTTGAAGACTGACCTGCTTCTGGCTCAAGTAGTCCATCCCTCTGGCAACATCTGCTGCAAAATGCAGAAGCTGCTGAGAGGAAAGTGTAGATGCAGTACTGTTGGCAATAGCAAATGCCGGGTCTGTCTCTAGTACTCTGCTTTTCCGAAGGAAGTCCAGTAAATTTCCATGGGGGGCATATTCAATAGCAAGGTAAAGATATCCTAACGAAATATCAGGTAGTGAGCATATCACAAAGTAAGAGATGGTCAGTAATAGTCTTTGGAAATTTACACTGCCTTGAGTGACAAAAGGAAATAAACATAAAACAGACTGGAGGTAAATGTCAAACAGGCTAATTTCTAGGAGTAGAGGAGAATTTAGAGCTAGTATTGAACATCATTTCTGGAGCATTCGTGGGCTTGTAGATCCAAACACAAGTTTACCTGACCTTTAAACAAATGTTGTAAACAGACAATAGTGTTTCTCTGGACTGTATGGGCTATATTGTGAGAGGGTTTTTTTAACCTAATTTTTAAAGTACGTGTATTCAATATTACCTTACCTCTATGTTCACATGCTCCCAAAAGATTTATGATGTTGGGATGATGACCAAGTTTACAAAGAACTTCAAGTTCTCCAGCAAAATCTCTGTGATCATCTTTTGAGGCATACTCTGAAAATCAAAACAGTACTCATTGATGTTTTCCTTTGAACTGAATTTATAACAATATTTTTTTTAATTATGAGGACTCTGAGTTGCTTGGGCCACTACTGTTTCAACCCTAGTAGAAAGAGAAAAACTACAAGGTACATTAGTGTTTACAGAAAAGGGTAGGATTTTTCAATCAGGAAAAAAAAGTGAGAAACTAATGTCTGTAGAAGCTATCTGCAGAGAAAGGAAGCATCTTAACACACCCTGTCACTCTCCTTCTTACTTGAGAGTGTAAAATGTTGCAGCAGATCTTATGAAAAGTAGCTGCTTAAAAATCCTTCCATATGTGTGCTGTTGATTATTTCTGCCTGTATGCAGACCTTGGCTATTTTTAAATAAATCATCACACTTAAAAGTGTTTTTCAATTTGCCTAGATAATGATCTGGTGAATTACAATAAAACATGCACATTCTTGCAGTATTGTACATATTGTAGCTCTCTCCGGAATGTAGCTGTCATGCCCAGTGAATAAAAATAAAATTAATGATCCCCATGGTATGTGTGCGTATAGATGCATAGACCCAGTTGTCTCTGAATGGCTGAAGTAAACAAGATGAACAAATGCTGTGCACCAAGACTAGTTCTCTGCTCCTCTCTATTCAATGCATCTCTTGCAGATGAACTCACATGAAGCTCATACTGATCTATGAATTGAAAAATACACGATAGTTAATGATATCAACCTGTGAGGAGAAATAGAAACCAACTTTGCCCAGCAGAAATACAGTCATTGATAAATCTTGGCCTAGTGACACGTGATACAATTTAACTAGCAATTTTGAATATTTATTGTAGCTTTAGAAGAGGGCTACTAAGCATTTTGTATGACAGAGAAACAATTGGAATACACAATCAAGAAAATTCTTTAGTCACAGAATTCTGGGTCTTTACTACCTTTCATCCTTTTTATTGCAGCGTCCATGCGTAAGCCATCTTTCTTAATGCGTGCTTTCAGGACTTGCCCAAAGTTACCTTCCCCAATCACATCTTGAAATTTTATGTCATTCCATTCAAGAACTGGATAAATAGTAGGATCTGGACTGTTTTTGGCTTTCCTGCTCAGAGTGAGAGTACCGGAGTTAAACTGCAGAGCTGGCTCTTCCCTCTGCAACAGAGTTAAGCAAATGACATTAACTGTGATTTCTACTTCACTGAGCAATGCTCTGATTACATTTCCCAAATACCTGTGCTCACTCATCTACACACACACACGCAGAGCCCAGTCCATCTCTTACATAAACAAGAATAAGTACACTAGACAGTTACACCTACTTTAGACACTAACTGCAACAAGCAGTTCTGCCCAGATCCACAAAATTAATCAGGCTTCTAATTTATGTGTAAGTACCTTTTAGACCTGGGCCTCCTGAACAGTTTTATAATCCTTTTGATGATGAAGGACATGGGCAAAAATAATATGATAAAACTGATCTCAAAACCAGTTTCAAGTCTCAGGTTTGAGATTTATCTCATATTAGGCTTAATTAAATCTTGTGTTGGTCACGCTCAGTAGGAAAGGTGAGGCAAGAGGAAGCAAGGAAATAAAAAGAAAAAGGAAATTATCTTTCTCCATACCAAAGGAGACATCTCCTCTTCAGTTACACATTCTCATGAAATACTGCTGTGGGAAAAGTTTTAGGACTAGGAGAAAAAGCTATTCTGTGTGGCCTGTAGACTGATCATATCATTGGGTGAGCCCCCTGCCTGTGTTTATGAAACAACCTATTCAGATACATATGAAGAAGCTCTTTGGGCCAGCTTCATTCTGCTCCACGAGTTCCCCTCAGAAGGCAGAGAAAAGCACCAGAAAGCAGAGTGATTAAGAGGCTACAGCAGGATACAAATATATATATGTGTATAGAGAGATATCTCTGTGTGATGTTAAAACCTTCAGCAATTTCCTCACAGCCGAAACTATGATGTTGCCATTGATAGATCTGTGATGTGCTGTCCCCAGTTTGAAAATGGATGAGCATGTATTAGCAGTGGCTGATGCTCACAAGCAACATTAAATACTTGGTAGTTTTCGAAATCAGGCACGACTTCATAGAGGCAGAACAGGCTCCTCTATTCTGTCTGGCTTAGTACTTGTCATACACAAGTGTGACAAGGCAGAAGAGGGAGCACAGCAAATGGTCTGCAAACTTTTTTCAAGTCAAGTTTTCTACCTCCTAGCCTGTAACTGTGATTGCTTTAGCTTTGGGGTCACTAGTAGAGAAGCTTTACAACAGTGCTAATTGCACACATAAAGAGAAGACAGTGTTTGGGAAAGCCAGGAAAAAGAAATTGGACGACAAACAAAGAAAAGATGAGCCAAAGTTAATAACCAAACTGACACAGGAAAGTTGGAAACCCACCACCACATTTTGGAAAGCCTGAGCCATTCGACGCTGGAAGTTGGCTCGCTTTAACTGCAGCATGATGAGAAAGGCCAGGAGAATCGTTACGCAGGTCATCCCTGCAGAGCCAAGGATAGCAATAAGCAGCATTTTGCCTCCTTTTGATTCATATGGAGCTGTTGAGGAAGGACATAAGAATTCATCATTATTTTCAGCTTATTCTGCATTTAGCAATACATTAGCAATGTGTAACTGAATACTCCTGTCTTGTAAACTGTTTAAAGACATAAGGGTACATCCTTTTTTTTCCAAAAATGTCAGAGACATTGGGTGCTCTGAATTTCAGATGTATGAGCACCTGCATATTCTGTTGAATTCAGTCAGAGCAGAGATGAGGTCACATTCTATTAGTGATCTAATAGTCTTGTTATATGCAGGTCCTTTATTTTTTGAGTCTCTGGTCCCTTTCTAGTGGATACACACAAATGGTGCATGTTGTCACTTCATCAATACCGTGCAGTGAAATACGAATTAAATCTTGGTGGTGCTGTGTTGTGTGTCAAGAGCAAAAGAAAACTCAGATTGAAAAATTAGTATTATGACTGTGCCTTAGCTAACTAGTTTGTACAACCAGTCCTGGTTTTTGCAAATCCAGTATGGTGGATTAACTAACCTTTACTTTCTGGAAGAGTCTTCAGTTCAAATGATGTGTTCGGGTTGCTCAAGCCAATGTTGTTCTGAGCATTAATCTGAACCTGGTACACAGTATCTGGCTCAAGGCCCTTGAGGTGATATTGAGTAATGCTGGTGTTCTTTATGATAATATCGATGTGGTTGTATTCAGCCTTGCCATAAATTTTGTAGCTGATGATGATGGAGGAGATGGAATGACCCTCAGCAGCTGCCCAAGAGATGACTGAGGATGTGTCTGTGGTATTAGAAAATCTGATGTTGTTTGGTGCAGGAGGGATTCCTGAAAACAAACACAAATACACAGGGCATTGGAGTGTACATCCAGCTCTCTCTCCTTTCCGCAGAGAACAGAACAATTTCCTCAGTGCTTTTGCTGTGCTAAACAGAATACGTTGATGAGCTATGGTAACTGAATGCAATAATTTTATGATCTTGATGTGCAGTATGATCCTTGCAGCAGTATTCCATACTTCCAGCAGAGGTTGGAGTGGCATTCAGTATGCTGTCTTTGGATGAAGATACACATTCTCTGAGCTGTATGCAAGCACACCATATTTGCTTTCAGATTAATGCAGAAAGGATTAATTTCCTTCTATACTGAATCATCATTCCCTTTTAATTCCCATGTCCCCTACTTTCACTTCAGGGAGCAATTACCTGTCATGCTGTTAGAAAGAAAGAAAATTGATACCAACATTTCCAAAAATCTAATCAGAAAACCACCAGCAGGGCTGAGTGCTACACTTGTGGACACAGCCATGAATACTAAGCGGAGTACTTTCTCCTGGAAAAGAGGACCCTTATGTGTTTCTCAGGGCAGTTTGGTGTCAGAGCTCAGGAAAGTGGAGAGTCCCATGACAGCCCTTAATACTTCCACTAATACATGTAGGATTTCAGTGAGGGCCTCCTTACATGACCTGTAAGGAGGAAGAAGCCCACCTTTCCAGTGTGTGGTAAGGGCAGTGTCACCCATCAGCCATTTAGGTGGACAGCTGTTCAGATGGTACTTCGTTCAGATAGGGCATTTGTTGTGATGTTATGAAAGCACACTGCTCACACTCAGGGAATTCAAGGGCAGTCTTCAGTGTAGCACACTTAACTACTCTTTGCTCACAGGGGTTTTACCTTGCATTGTATCTTCTCTTCTTTAAGTGCTGACAATTTCTGTACTATCATAGCCAAACTGAGTAACAAAAGAGCTTGGAGTAGTGAACTCTGATGGCTCATCATTCTGAGGAGGAAAAAAATGCTACTTGTGTCAGAAGCACGAGTCGCACTGAAATGAAGATGTAGATTCTCAAGCTTGTTTTTCTCCATTTTAAAAAAACCCAACACATTAATAGTTCCTGACAATTTCCAGCTTTAAAATTCATTTGGAAGCTGAGCTTTCCAAATAATAGCAATAACAACCACAACTGATCATCAGGAACTAAGTGTTACCAAAATAGAGGATTACATTTAATGTCGTCATCAAGTGACAATTAGTCTGGTCACTGGAGGTAACATGAGGAATTAAACAGAAGGATGTGAATCAGCACTTACTGTCACTGAAAGTCCATGCATACAGATAGTTGCTCCATTCTCCTTGGGACCTGGTGTTCACCCGTACCCTGCACATGTATTGCTGTCTAGGCTCAAGATCTTTAATGATCAAGGTGGACATATTTCCTGGCACTTGAGTAATAACACTGCTCTCGTCACCGTTGTCATTCACGCTCTTCCTTTCCACTTCAACACGAATATCATCCTCTGTCCTCAGTGTTAAAGGATGCCATGACAAATTCAG
The DNA here is from genome assembly GCA_013397725.1 of Rhagologus leucostigma. Classification (NCBI taxonomy): domain Eukaryota; kingdom Metazoa; phylum Chordata; class Aves; order Passeriformes; genus Rhagologus; species Rhagologus leucostigma. Next base: position 12,703 of record VZTD01004860.1, read on the forward strand.
TGATGTCATACTTTTTGGAAAGAGAGTGATACCTTCTGGTGGAGGAAGACCTTGGAAAAGCCACAGTGAAACAGGGAACAACATTTCATGTCTGGTATCTAAGCTAAAATAGGGGTACCTGTTTTTCCCAACCACTTGCCCGAGCTTGGGGTGACAGAGGGTAATTCTCTCAGCCATCCCACATAATTTGGCAGAAGTTACATCTAAGAGGTGTTGATAGTCCAACAGTATCTTATCAACAGCTGATGTGCCAACAAAAGGGTATCTTCAATGAGCTGGTGTTGCAGATGCACTTTTTAGATGTGAGAAGCCAACTGGTGTTGTCTTGCTAGATAGGTCCTGGTGCAATCCTCATTTATTCTGTATGTCTGTATTCAGTTTGGAATCTATCCTCAGTGGACTAAAAACTTTACTGCTTGTTAAAACATCTTCATTTTTAAAGTAAATTGGTCTAACACTAAGAGGAAGGACTGCAAAAAAGTGAGTTTTATCTCCAACTCTGCTGCATAGCCTAACAAAATATATGAATTTTCCTTTCCCAGATCCCATGTCTCTAAATCGGGGAAAATAATACCTCTGCCTTTTTCTGCTTTTTATCACCTTTGTTTTATGATTTGTTTTTTTCCTTTCCTTCCCCCCCCCTTTTTTTTTTTAAATATTCCTTTGCCTGAGATTCTTTTGAAAGAGTCTACAAAGTTTTCAGGTGCAACCTTCTTTGCTCAGGTGAAAGTGTTCTGGCAGAGATCAGGGAACAGTCCGCAGAGAAAAATAGCTGAAACACCCCATTTGTGAAAAGCCATAGTGGTGACTTACCAAGTGCAGCTGTTGTGAAGCTGGCCTGTGGTCCAGGATGGCCTTCCCCACCTTCCCCTTGCCGACTCAGCTGAACACAGAACTGATACTCTGTTTTGGGTTCCAGATTGTCCAGTCTTTTATTTGTGCCTTTTACTGACAACAAAAGTCAAAAGAAAGTAAAGCCATGGCCCATGCTGAAATATATTATGGAAGAAAATGTTTGGAAAATACAAGGTAAGATACTCAGGATCTTTTTTTTGTTGTTGTTCTTGATTCACTGGGATAAACTAATTAGAAGTATAATTACTTTTAAGTTGAGCTCCAACCCAGCTGAAAGGTTGCTTCATCTACCCTTCTTTCAAGACAAAACAATATCGGTTGCTTAGTCAGTGTTCTTTCTGTACACAGAGCTTGGGTTATACTGATTTAGTAACAGCTGTTGTTAAAGTTCCTGTAACGTTTCCTGTAGTATTTTAGGCCATGCATAAAATTTGAAAACATAGCTGGAGGAGGTCATCTAACTCATAAGCAGGTTTCATTTTGCCCATACCATTACTGATAAATATTTTAGAAAGTTATTTCTTTCACTAGGGGCACAATGAACACGACACAAGATGGTAGATGCCCCAGCATGTCTCCATACTGCCCACTGCTTTTGAAAACCTTCTGTTTACATGGGAGTTTAAAACAGCTGGGCCCAATACTGAGTACACTTAATCCTAAGGAAGAAGGGGAAACCCTTTTGTTCCTGAACTGAACATGCACTTTTGACTACTGTTGGTGTAACACATCCACACAAACATTATGTGTAGTGATAAACAGCCACACATCCAGTCACAAGAGGTTTAACTTCTATGCATTGTAGAGTCTTTTGAGGTTAATCAAGAAAACAAACACATCTTGTTTCACTTGGTAGGTGAAGTTTGTCGTTAAGGGAATTAAAGAATGTCCTCTTACCTTCCACAGACATCCAGGACTGATAACGTTTTGCTGGCTTGTACAGAAGTTTTGTTGACACAACAGGTCCATCTCCATTGTGTAACTCAGCATTGATATCAATTATGAGAAAATTATGTCCTCTGTCTGTCAGCCTCGGGGCATACTGTGGCACAGGAGGAACTGAACAAGAATGCAAGTATTAAGCTAACCTTTTAGCTCCCTATATCAGTAAGACTCTGGTTATTCCTAGATCTGTAGGAAAATGAAAGATGCTCTTCAAAACTCTCACAAAAAAGATGGGGCTTTACACACTAAAGCTGGCATTTAAGATATTTCAAAAAAAACCCCTTGGGTGTTCTTCTAACCTTATCACACTTATTCTTTCAATATACATAATTGATATGTTACTGATGATGGGGTTTTGTTCATATTCCAACTGTAAATATTTATTCAGGCATTTTCTGGCAGAGAACAGAAAGCTCAGCTATGCTAGTATAAAGCTGTGCTTAAAATTAGAGAGACAAAGACACTTGAAGAAATTCATGCTTTTACCTTTGACTGTAACTTGAAATGGTTTCTCTGCCATTCCTGCTACTGTCTGTACACTGCAAACCCAAGTTCCTGTATCACCAGGCAGGATTCGATTAATTCTAAACATGGCTTCAGAATGATTAGTGGTAGAAATTTCATCAGGCTGAAATGATAAAAGAGGTACAGGACCTGAAAAATTTGGGCATTTTGGAGTATTCCAATGATACTTTGAGTTTAGTGATATCTATAAAAAGCATCTATAAAGGTCAACTCCATATTTTCATGTGTGCTGAGAAGTTCATAGGGTATCCCAGAATACCAAAATTTCATATTATGCTTGAAAACCATACAGATAAAGTCAATATAAACATTAGAAATAGCATAAAGCAATTGATCAGGAGCCTACCCTTAGGACAGTTCCATCTTGCTTCAAGAGTTTGAATTCTTCAGATTTAGGAAGTGGCATCCCAGTTGCTATACAAAATGGCTTGAACTCAACGCCAGAATTGAGTTCCACAGGATCTAGTAAGTTTACTATCTGAGGCGAAAGATCTGCTGAACCTACAGAAGATATATAGTATTAGGTCACTCTTTAAACAGACATTTAAAAAGGCAGGTTTAGGTGTGCAGGCAGTGTGGGTGTCTGGTTCTGCCTTCCCTCATGTGGACATATGTAAGAATCATGCTTAGCAAAGTCAACATTTTTTGCATCATTTTATATATAATGTGAGAAGGAATGAGCCCTGTGTTCACTCTTCTTTATTTTTTGACCCTTCTCCTCTCTTTCTTGCTGGCATTCTAAATACAAACAGTCTAGCCATGGCAAAATCATGCACACATTTTGTTCTGAACGTACAATACCTACTTGCTCTCTATTTTGTCTGTTTGTAAGACCAGTCAGATCACAACAGTATAGTTTGGCTGGTTGGATCACAGTCTTATTTCTCTATTTGTTTTTGTTCTTGAAAAGTTTCACAAATCAGCAGAGGATTTGCCACTTTATTTATCCAGCTAAAATAATAAATGCTGAGTGCATCTTATGGACCACCTTGCCTGAATCTAACGAGACAAGGTATGTCCAGCTTTGTAAACTTAACTTTCTCTCAGAGAGACAGACAGTTTTAAACTCTAGTGTTGTCTTAGTGTCTCAGTCATCACTTTCAGGTCATGAAGCTCATGGTATAGGAATGTATGCAGACAAATAAGAGGCAGATGACGGTAAAATACCATGAGATTATACAAAAGGCTGGATGTGCAGCTTCTGTCAGGGATTGATGTTCAAATCAGTTAAGTCCTATCGAGTAAAGCTTGAAAATCTACCTCTAATGAAAGCAAAATCAGATCAAATGTTAGCATATCATCCTGATAAATGCAACATATAGGTCAGAGGCTTAAAAATACTGTATTGCAGTGAGGATGTACAGAAGTGTCTGGGCCCCCGGAAAGTAGTGGGTGGAGCAAGATTACCAGCCTGGAGTGGTAATGCTGTACCAGTATTAAGATCTGTTTCAGGTACACTGGAAACAACCATTTACTACCTTGCTTTACCTTTTTTTTCGCATTGCAGACCATGCCATCCGAAGGAGCAGATGCAGCCCTTAAATCTGTCGCACGTTCCTCGATTGTGACAATTACATTTGAGTTTGCAATCTGACCCATAAAACCCAGGTTTACATTCTGCAAGTACAGATGTTGCAGTTAGTGCAAAGGTACTAGAAAATGTCTTCCATTATTTTTCAATCTCTTTGCTGAAAAAATCTTTTTAGATTATTGTAAAAAGTACTGTCTATTACTATCGTCTGTTGGTTCCCTTCTGTATTTCCTGTGTGCAGAACATTAAGGACACCCCCCATTGTTGTTTTTTTTTTTACTATACCTTTATCACATTCCAGTCCCATCCATCCTGTGGCACAAGAACAACCATATGGATCTGGTAGACAGAACATATAGTTTCTGCAGCCGTAATTTTCTTTACAGGTCTCTTCACATGTTTTGCCAAATGTGTTGGCTCCACAAGCTGTTGAAGGGAGAGAGGGAAAGAATAACCCAAAAGCATTGTCCACTAGCTAGTGCTTCTCTTGATACAGCCTTAGACAAGAGAAAACATGAATTTAAATTTAAAATAGCACTTTGATCATTCAAATACAAGATATATTAACAACCATAGCAACTTAAGCCACAGCTGTTCTGATAGTCAAGTACAGGCAGCAGAAACAAACAGTTTTCTCACTGTGCGGATCTGTCAGCCAAGCACCCTTGCTTTAGGTCTGTGGGGACAGAGATTCAGCAATAAATTCTCTTTATAAGCCTTTTTAATACAAAATGGACAAGCAGTGCCGTGAAAACCAAATATTCTTCTTAGCAGTGAATGCATGCAAAACTGCTAATGTCAAGGTTTCTGCTTTTATGACAAGAGCAGTGCTATGCTAGAGTGGTTCAGGTGTCAACTATTCTAACAGGTTAGCTCTAGTATTTTCAGCGCTACAATTCAGTCACATAAAAGGATACATATTTAGCAATGAACCCAAAAGTTGCTTGGAGAAGACAAAGCAATGTGATGCCAGCTCTAATTTTTCCAGAATCCAAGCTAATTGCCACAGACAGAGATTTGCACAAACAGGCATATACTATTGATGTTCCTACAGAGACAAAGCACCCTGTAAGCACATTAGCAGCTTCTTCAGAAGCAGCCAGGGAATCTCTGGCATATTTCCTAGTGCCAGTGTATCCTTAAGATGTTCTGTACTACCATGCATTTAAGTTAGTCAGCAGCACTGAGCATACTCATTTCAAGGGAATCATAGGACAGCCCAGATTGGAAGTGACCTCAAAAGATCATCTGATCCAGCTTTTTGTGAGAATAGGAGCCTAGAAGATATTAGGTGGCATACTGTCCAAGTGCATATTGATCAAGAAGTGCTGGAAACATTCATCTTCCCTAGCAACATAATCTCTACTAGGAGAGGAGAGAAAGAGAGAAATTAAATCACAACTGCAAGAACAGCCAGAACAGAATTCAGGCTTTATCTCACCCACCTCTGTCCTGTCTCTACCACCAGCTGTAAATGCTATAGCTTTCAAGAGTTAAACCAGACTACTCCATATGATGCTTCCCTCAATAATATGCCAATTTCTGTTACTGAGAACAAATTAATAAGGAATCACTGAAAATATTATTTACTTACCTTTCTCACATGTTTTTCCCATAAAACCTGGAGGACAGATGCATTCCCCAGTATCTTCATGACAAATGCCATTGTTTGTGCAGGAAGGGCAGTGGAAGCTACAGGAAGGGCCCCATTTCTCAGCTTCACATCCTTTTAGGGAAAAATATAATGACATATTTGTTGTCTTCTTATTCAGTAACCCATCAAGTTGTAATATTCTTTTAGGGCAAACAGTAAAATACATAAAAGTACGATCTATATGGACCCCCATACTCCAGCCAACTGGATGACTGTAGTTAGTAAGGGAGCAGTAGCTTCAAAATCCAAATTTGAGGCATTACATTTATTCATTCACAACTACTGGAAGTATCGTGTGGATATTCATGAGTGAAACGTGTGTTAACATCGTAAATATTTTCTCTACAGTGTGAGATATTTGAAAAGCTATATATTTTTTCACATCAATTTTATATTTCTATCCAAGTTAACAGAGTATAATTTTCTTTATATCTGATGGACACAGCAGCATGAGCAGCAAAGTATGTAGAATATTTAATGGAAAATATCCCAACTCATTCTTTCATCCAGTAGGAAGTGAACCTTAAGAGCTAAAAAAAGCTAAGGTAGTTTGTGAAGTTATATGTATACTAAGTAATAATAGGAAGTAATAATGTATGCTAAAGGTCGTGAACCTTAGGATGAATGAGGTTTGGATATAACCCACCATAGGGAACAGGGAGACTCAGTGGACAATTACCTCCTTCATTCATTCTTGGTGTTTGAAAAGCTGAGATGCTGAGAAAAGAGCTAGCTGTCCTGGCAATAGCTGAGTTGAACTTAAATCCAATGGAGTTTTTTTCTCTCTCAGCAGCTGACATCAATATTGGCTTATACCAAAGACCCTTGGGTAAAACTTTCTTCTGACATAATCTGATGGCAGCATATGTCGAGAAAGATTTTGGTCCTTATTTGGGCACAATATATTTCATTTCAGATTCATTTTGACTTTTAACATTTAATCATCACCACACACTCACGGAACTTACGTCTAACAATAAGCCTCGTGTAAGCAGAAGTAAAAAGGTTTCCTCCTATATATCTGGCAGAGTAAACCCCTGCATCCTGTGGCTGAACTTGAGGATAGGAAACTTCCAGTTCTCCCGGCACTTCATGCCTGGGCACAGAGTGGATGAAGGAACCTGAGGAAGGAGCACACGGATACCACAGACAGACGTCATTCACCCTCTTATTAAAGAAATGAATTTGCATTGGTTACTGAAGAAGTACAACTGGGGCAAGCTAACCAGCAGAATCAATGTATTAATTATGAATTTTCTGACAACTCTTTAGCTATACTGGTTTTTCATACTTGGAGAGTTGCAAGTAAAATTTAGTAGATAAACAGGACAAACAACTTCATGTTCAGCTTTGCTAAGAGCGTAGTGGTCAAAAGTGTTCATTTTGTTTCTTGGTCTTTTCTGAAATGAGGGATAATAATCCATAAGGATTCTAGGGTGGCTGGAGTTGAAGAGCAAATGCCAGCCAGGTCCAATTTAATCTGACTAGCACAAAGATTTACTTAGGAGACCAAAGCAGGAAGATCTCAGCATAGCTTTATCTTTTCTTCCCAAATGTAACATATTTCTGTCTCTTCTAGGTTTTTTCACCAAAGAGCTTATTTGTTTTAATCTAGGTTTGCTGTGCTTGGTCATACATGTTTGCTAAATAAGGCAATAGTATCTGGTCTTCTTCCATCCCTCTGGATCACCGAGTAACAACATTTGAACATTGGTTGCTGTAAAAGAGAAGTTGCATCCATTGAACTTCCTAGGACCCCTAGGAGTCTTTCCACTCCAGACTGTTAGAGGAAGGCTGCTGGGGTCAGTTAATGCCAGGTTCAGCCAGCTCTCACTAAAGTATTTGTGCACATGCTCATCCACACTGTACAAAGTCATCCCCCAACAAACCCACACAGCACAACTGTGACTTTATGAGTACTTCATGTCCGTATGGGACTCACTAAAATAGCTTGAGTTGGAAAGAACCTGAGCTATGGGCAGGGACACCTGCCACTAGATCAGGTTGCTCAGGGCCCCATCCCAACCTGGCCCTGAACTCTTCTAGGGATGGAGCAACCAACACTTCTATGGGCAGCCTGTTCCAGTGACTTAGTACAGTCACATACAAGAATTTCTTTCTTGTATCTGATCTAAACCCACCCTTTTTCAGATTAAAGCCATTCCCCATTGTCTTGTCACTGTCAAAAGTCCCTGTCTAGGTTTCCTTCAGCTCCCATTAGGTACTGGAAGGCTGCAATAGAGGTCTCCCTGTGGACTTCTCTTCTTCAGGCTGCAAATCCCAACTTGCTCACATTAACCCAGACGCCCTGATCCTGTTCTGACTTGCAAGCTAGAATGGCTGAATGACCATTACCAATGGTACTCTCATGAATCAAATCGTCCTTACCTTCTGCATTCCCTTACAGTTGCACTGAAAATGCAACAACTTTTTCCACTTTTTTTCACTTTTCTTAAATTATTTAGAAGGTAAACAGCATTAGGCAGGACGTCTGCTGTCTATGACTGTACATACTATCAATTTGACTATAATCAAATTTCAGGCAGCCTAGAAATGTAAAACTTTGTTGAGGATCATAACCAAAACAGCAGAAAGACTGTGAGTCATTTCAGTCCATGACAGCACATGACAACCGTTCTCCGTGAAAACAGGGCCAAATTAAAAGAACAAGTAATGAAAGGGATTTGTTTTGAAACTGTGGAGCATTTTCTACATATCTTTTGAGTTACAAGCTGCATAACAAACTTGACATTTTTGTCATTAAGAATGTAAGCATTAAGAAAACCTTATGCTTACAGTCTCCTAAGCAAGGTTCAATTCTTATAGCTTGTTTTCCAAGTTGTTATGCTGATGTCTTAAAGCAACCCTGTTTAGCAGAACCATTTCATTGTCTAGACAGCCATTGTGAGGTTATGTAAGGGGGAAGTAGTACTTGAAACTGAAACTGAAGTGAAAGACTACAACAGCTAAATATAGTAGAAGCATTTTCTCTTCTTTTCCAGCTGCTGTATCAGGACTTCTCAGAAATGTTGTTTCAACATTAACCTTGGCTGAAAAACTTGACCTACTGTCCAGAGTCAATTTGAGATTTTTTTCTGAATTTCCAGATGGAATCCCAGCTAAGGGAGTACCATGATGTAAGCAGTCCTGCTCCAACATCTCATCTGGTTCTTTTCTGAGAAACTGCTGACAGGAGATCACAAAATTTTCCTAGGGACCCTGAAATGACAAGTGATGGCAAACTTGTCTGCTGTGCCCTGACATAGCTGAATCTCTGAAGAGCAAAGAAACAGGTATTTGTGAAAGTCTCCTTTGCCTATTGCCTCTTTAAAAGACACTTTTTATCTATTTTACTCTTCCAGCCTGTTGAAGTTCTCGAGGTAATCAGTAACTGGGGTTGAGGCTGACTCACTGCGTGAGTTCTTTTGCAGTGTGTTGACAGTTCCTTACCTCATTCTGCTGTATTTACTCCCTGTTTCCTGGTGGCTTATTGTAAGCTGGACTATCAAAGATGAAGCAGTACATTACATGTGCTTCCCACAAGCATAATTTGTTGTGGTTTAACATTCGATTACAAAGGCACTGTGAGTTTTAGTGACCTCTATTTTTGTACGTTTCTACAGGACGTAGATAGCAACCTGCACATATTTCCAAGAGTCAAGCAGGAGCAAGACACAGCTGAACAATGATTACATGTGATTTAGGTGCCATGCGAGATAGAAGAGTTGGTGTTATACAATTTACAACTTGACTAATTCTTATAGTTGAATGAAATAAGGATTAGATTTTGTTTACATTTTTTCTTTCTAATAGCAGAGTACTAGTGATTAATTTCCTAGATTGAAGGGCATCACAGAAGGTAAATGGCCTCACAAAGCCTTTTGAAGAATGAAAGGTTATGACTTGAAAAGCTGTAGAAATGCAATGAAAGATACACTAGCTGGGCCTTCACAGTGGCACAGAAAGAAAAACAAACAAACGAACAAATAAAAATCTAAAAAAATCCAGGCAAATGTATGAGGAGATATAGAAGGAAATGAAAAAGGAAAACAAAAAACAGAGCAAAGATATAAACAGAGGATTGGGCATTTTGCTGGAAGAGAAACAGGTCAGATCAACATATTGGATATGGCAATTCACCCCTTTAGGAAACATGAAATATATGAGGAATGATGTGTGCTACAGCTACACAGCATGGGCATCAGCAGCAATAACTTTAAAACAGTTTCTTGGCACTCAGCTAAAACAATGATAGCAGGAAGAGAAAAGACAAGGAAGATTGATTACCATTCTTGTAGATCACTGCATCTTCCTCTTTTGATGCCATTCTGATGAAGGAAATGTTCACGTGCTCTCCCTTATTTGCTGTAACAGTTAATGCCACTGGGTGGAATGAAGCTGAAAACAGAAGTATGTGATAAATAGCAGTTACTGTCTCTATCTGGTCTCCAGCCTGGTAGCTGAGAATGGTTTACAACATGACCCTCACTCAGATTTTGACACCTCAATTTCTTTAGACCGTAAAGTGATTCTTTACCACCAGCAGCCTCAACCTATATTTTAGCAAAGACAGAGGGCTTGCCTATACCCTGAAACAACAGACTGCCACTAGAACCTGAGGCATGAAAAAAATAATTGGCTTCTGGCTGAGTAACTGGAAGCAGTTTCTAACTAGGAGCTCCAACTGGCTGTGAAACACTTTCCCAAGTTTCTTTACCCTTTGAGACATTTTTAAAGCAGACTGGATAAAGTACTGGCAATTACATTGTAGGGAACAAGCTATCTCTGGCAAACAAATACCTAGGGTAATTCAGTTCTCTTCTACTTAAGCTTTATGATGCAGAACTGTTGAGATAGTTCAGGAGACCACAATCATGCAGGGCTGGGAGGTGAGGTAGGATGCAATAGGTCTGTGTTTGTGTTAGTTCACCATATGCTGGAAATACAGAGAGTGTTGGATTGCACTAAGAACCAAAGGAAAAAAAATCATATTCACAGGCTGTGGTACTTTTTCCAAAATATTCTCACCTGGAATTAGTGAAAATATTATTCTCACCTGGCTTAGTGAAAATAAAAATTCTATGTGAGGGACTGGTGTAGATCAGCCAGTTTTCCAGTAGGAAAATTGAAGTTCATTTTCCTGCTTAAACAGAAAGGTACTTTTATACATTTGTTTGTAGATATTAATTTAAACAACAAAGAAAGCAGTAGATAGAAGGATTTTCCCAACATTTCTGCGTTTCCTTGTCAGTACTAGTGGAAAAATCTCATCAGAAGATAACTGGGGAAGGGACAGAAAAAATCTCAAGAAATAGTTCTTTTTGAAATGAGTTTTCAATATTTGATGAAATAAGGAGGGGCATCAAAAAAACTTTCACCCTAGACTTCTGGAGGGCAGACTTTGGCCTCTTCAGGAGACTTATTCAGAGAGTTCCTTGGGAAGCAGCTCTTAAAAACAAAGGAGTCCAGGAAGGGCGGGTGTACTTCAAAATAGAGATCTTGAGGGCACAGGAACAGACTGTCCCTGTGTGCCGAAAGATGAGTCGATGAGGCAAATGTCCAGCCTGGATGGGCAAGGAGATTATGAAGGAACTAAGGAATGAAAAGAGGATGTATCATCTTTGGAAGGAGGGTCAGATATCTCAGGAAATATTTAGGGGGGTTGTTAGGGCATGTAGGAAAAAATTAGAGAGGCCAAAGCTCAGTTAGAACTTTATTTGGATGCTTTTGTGAAAGATAATAAAAAATGTTTTTACAAATATATTAATGGCAAAAGGAAGGATAAGAACAACCTCGGTTCTCTACTGGATGCAGGAGGGAATTTAGTGACCACAGACAGGGAGAAGGCGGAGGTGTTTAACGCCTTCTTTGCCTTGGACTCTATCGGAAAGACAGTTTGTCCTCAGGACAGCTGTCCTCCTGGGATGGTAGATGGTGTCAGGGAGCAGGATGGTCCCCCTGTTATCCAGGAGGAAGCAGTCAGAGAACTGCTGAGCTGCATGGATGTTCATAAATCAATGGGACCAGATGGGATCCATCCCAGGGTGATGAGGGAGCTGGCAGATGAGCTTTCAAAGCCACTCTCCATTGTTTACCGACAGTCCTGGCTCACTGCTGAGGTTCCAGATGACTGGAAGCTGGCCAATGTGACGCCCATTCACAAGAAGGGTAGCAAGGAGGATCCTGGAAATTATAGGCCAGTCAGTCTAACCTGAGTACCCAGTAAGGTAAGGGAACAGATTATTTTGAGTGCCATCACGCAGCACCTAAAGGATGGCCAGGGGATCAGACCCAGCCAGCATGGGTTTAGGAGGGGTAGGTCATGTTTGACCAACCTGATCTCCTTTTATGACCAGGTGACCCGCCTGGTGGATGTGGGAAACGCTGTGGATGTTGTTTGTTTGGACTTCAGCAAGGCCTTTGTCACTGTCTGCCACAGTAAACTCCTGGAAAAGCTGATGGTCCATGGCTTCGACAGGTGCACTCTGCTGGGTTAAGAACTGGCTGGATGGCCAGGCCCAGAGAGTGATGGCGGATGGTGCTGCATCCAGCTGGGGGCTGGTCACTAGTGGTATCCCTCAGGGATCTGTGCTAGGGCCTGTTTTGTTTAGTATTTTTATTGATTACATAGATGAGGGTATTGAGTCTACTATTACTAAATTTGCAGATGACACTAAGCTAGGAGGGTATGTTGATCTCTTGGAAGGTAGGAGGGCTCTGCAAAGAGACCTGGAACGGTTGGATAGATGGGCAGAGTCCAATAGGATGAAGTTTAACAAGTCCAAGTGCCGAGTCCTGCATTTTGGCCACAATAACCCGCTGCGATGCTATAGGCTGGGGACAGTGTGGCTGGACAGTGCCCAGGCAGAAAGGGACGTGGGGGTACTGATCGACAGCCGACTGAACACAAGCCAGCAGTGTGCCCTGGTGGCCAAGAAGGCCAACGGCATCCTGGCCTGTATCAGCAATAGTGTGGCCAGCAGGACCAGGAAAGTTATCCTTCCCCTGTACTTGGCACTGGTAAGGCTGTACCTTGAGTACTGTGTCCAGTTCTGGACCCCTCAAGAAGGACATTGAGACGCTTGAACGCATCCAAAGGAGGGCGACAAGGCTGGTGAAGGGCTTGGAACACAAGCCCTATGAGGAACAACTGAGGGAGCTGGGGTTGGGTTAGGCTGGAGAAAAGAAGACTCAGAGGTGACCTTATAACTGTCTACGATTACCTGAAGGGTAGTTGTAGTCAGGTGGGAGTTGGTCTCTTTTTCCAGACAACGACTGACAGAGCAAGAGTCTTAGGCTGTACCAAGGGAAATTTAGGTTGGATGTCAGGAAAAAGTTTTTACTGAAAGAGTATAAAGGTCTGGAATTGTCTGCCCAGGGAGGTGGTGGAGTCACCATCCCTGGATGTGTTTAAAAAAAGATTGGATGTAGCACTCAGTGCCGTGGTTTAGTTGAGGTGGTGTTAGGGCATGGGTGGACTCGGTGATCTTGAAGTCTCTTCCAACCTGATGATTCTGTGCTTCTGTGATTCTGAGTGAAATGGTATTTTTTATTACGACATTACTTTGAAACAAGTTAGAAGTTGAGGATGCTTCCTTTCATTTACTTGGAAAATTCCAAAGGACAGTTGTGAAGTGTTTTGCGGACAAATTCGGGTTCTCAGGCCATTTTTAGCTCTGAGGGTTTATGCCATACTATTGTTCATATGTTATATGGGGAAAAAACTCTTCTAAAATTAGCGAAATTTGACTTTCTTACTATTCAGCTCCTTACCTGGCTGAGAATTTGATACCTCTGTACCTTCTCTTTTAGAACACTCAGGGGATTGACAAATTGATTTAAACCAGTCCCTTTGCTCTTTCTAGATTTGAAATTTTTTAGCCTTAAGGTTTCCTCCTATGCAAGTTCCTCCAGGTAAGCCTATCCATCCTTGTTTTTCCTTCTGCTGCCACCTGCCTCCCCAGCAAGGTGAGTGGGACTTTTCTGACATAAGACCCGCCTGAGTTTCAGCTGGAAGGAATCCTTTAAGAGCCATTCATGCTCCTGGTCAGCTCTGCATTTGCACAGGTTTCATTTCTATTAAAGTTACATTTATTTCAGAACAATTTTTTTTTTTTTAAGGAACATATATTGAAGTTAGTATAAACTGCTAGACAACTTATTAATCAAAAATTGCCTTTTATCTAGAATCATGCCTCCTTTTTTGGTTCATTTTTCCTAAACCATCGATAAAATATCCTTTGGTTCATACCAACAGTTGGAGAACATAATTTGGAGCTTGTGGCTGGCTAAAATTTGATGGGAAAGAAATACACAGAGATAGGACCAGAAAGCAGAGAAAAAAAATATGAAGTAACTTTCTGTCATATTTTATATGTAACAGAACTGTAAGAAGTGAGCAGACATGCTATATCAAAGTTTGTGTAAGGCTGATGTTTTGTCAGTACCTCCACAACATTATTTTGCAAAATCTGAGGGGTAAAAAGGGATAATATTATTTTGCAATAAAAGAAAGAACATTTTGATATTTTCTTTTCAAAATAAAATTTTAAGTTAAAAGTCAAAATGTTTGTATTACTTGATGTAAAATTAAAGAAGGAAAATCTGAGAAAGAATGAAGACATTTTTATCAGTCCAAGCCAACTTCCTTCCTAGGATATTATTTCCTTGAAAATTTTGACATTTTGATGTTTTATTTATGGTTGGAAACAGGACAACTATTGAAAATTCACAATTCTTTGCAGAAGGGAATTTCCATCACCTGTGCAGTTCTAGTGTTTATGCTCTGAGACTCTGCCACATGTTTTCATTTCTTTTCAAGTTATATACAATTGATTTCAGCGGGAGTCTTCCTGCTTCACATTAGGTATATGCATTTGTCATTTTACCTAAACACTGGTATCTACACTTACATCTTAGAGAAGCAGAGAATTCTAATGTAGAATAATTAAATAAGATTTCATTAGAAACGAGCAAAAAAAACTGAAAACAATTCCAACTTACTGTCAGCTCCTAAGTTAGAAGTTATTTATTAGTAACAAGCGCATAGTGAAAAATCATTATCTATTTAAGAAAAAAATAATTCAACAGCTTTTGCAAAAAGTTAATTGTTAGCTACAAATGATCCAAAGGAGTTTAGCTGCAGTGGTTTTTAGACCAAATTTAGTGACACAATACTAATTGTTTTAACAAGATATTAAACTTTTGTATTCCCATTTACTTTTCTTTGCATGTTGTTAGGCTAAAACACAAGACTTTTCTAAAGGCTATTGTTATGATGGAAAGGAATGCACACTCCCTGTTGGGCTCAGTTCCAATGTATTTTTAGATTGTGACTTGTATTACATGATTTCACATCTTGAGTGTGCCAATTCCTTATAGAGACATAACGAACTGAGCTGCAGGACAAGTGCCATAATGCTCTGCTGCTAGCATTTCCATAATTGTTCCTTTGCCAAATCTATGGTTGAGTTTCTGTGGGGAAAACTCAATCACATAGATGAAAATAAACATTTATTGTGTAGAGAAATTGAATGAATTGTATTTGACTAGAAGGAGAACACTGTGGTGTTCTATTTTAGAGATGTGTACTTACACAGTATAGGGATCAGTCCCCATAAGAAGATGAAGCATAAACTGTTCCCTCTCATTGCATGTATGAATATTACATGTGTAACTACAGTCTAAAGAATTCAGGAGAATGGACTTGTTACTTTCGGAATAGCAGATGGTAAAATAATAACAGATGGAAAATGAACCTGTTATCTTTCCATACTATACAGCAAAAATCTTCACTATATGTTCATATTTGATAATAGGTATATAATCAGGCAGATGGCAGTTCCCACTAAGTCAGTGGGCTACCCAAATGATTAATGCTTGGTTAGTGTTTCACCAGCTTCTTGCCAGGAGGATGCAAAACAGTGGCTGGGTTTCCAGAAATACTGATTCTTCCCATGACTTTGGTGTCCCTAATGGGAAATTGCACATTTCAACTCAATTTTTGCTATTGAAAAACGTATTCTGCCTTTAAAAATAATAAAGACAACAACAGTAAAGTGGAAAAACGTCTGTTTTCCTGATACATATGCTTTGCCAAACCTCACAATCTTTCCTTTACCTCTTTCTCCTCTTTCTGTGCACTTTAATAGCTTCGAGAATTTCTGCTGAACGTCTTTCTCACCCATCTAATCTGATTAGATTATACGCTTTCACTGAGGACTTGCTCGTTTGGATTTTGTTAGTGAAAACTTTTGCAGAGAAAATCTGAGAAATGTGTTCAAACCCAGAAATTAATTCAAGAAACCTACCAACTGCCGGTGTGAAAGCTACTTCTGTTTAGAATAACATCTGTTACATGAGAAGCCTTCTTAGTAAAGTTTGATTACTTAAAATTCTCTGCTCCTAGGCCCACAGATACCAAGTGCAAAGAACTAATCTATTAAGAAGACATTCTTCCACCCATGGATGTTGCTCTACAACAGAATACTCAGAAGTGTACTCAGCTTGCTGGCAGACTGCCACAGGCAGGGTCATATTGACATTCCATGGACTATTATCTTATCTCCTCCTCCCTGCAGCCTCCTTTGAAACAATGGAGTTGTCAGTCTGCATCTGCAGAGCTTTCTTGGTGACCAATCCAACCCTTCAAAGACCACATTTGGTCAGAGAAAACTGTAAGCCAAAGAAAAATGCACTTGTCCTACTCAGCTTGCTTCCAACCTACCCCAGTTCAAAGAAATAATAATAGGCACTAGCTGCAGTGCTTAACAAATGAAAAGATCTCCTTGTATAAATTTGTTAGGTAATTTCAGGAGATATCAACAAAAATTGCTCCTACTAAAACCTTATAAAGAAAGATTAGCATTGTCAAGTCTCCTCACAGACCAGACTCACAACCATGTTTTGTTGCCATGGAACAAAACATTAGCACTACAGTAAAATCTATTAAAAATCATCCTCAGTTTTGAAAATGTGATTTGCTGCAGAAAATTACTCAAAATTTCTTGTGCCTTTCTGTAGCTGATGGTGATCTCTGCTTTGGAACTTGTCCAAGAAGTCTAATGAGGTCCAGAAACAAGGGAAATTTTAAACATATGGAAATGCAATTTAATGGACCTTGGAAATCTCACCTTCTTGTCCCACTATATCCCTGCCATATTTGCTTTTACTACTGTGCATAGCCTAAAACCAAAATCAAATGAATAATGAAATCTGTAGTGGATTTTTGTGAATAACCTTCTCAGATTTTGGGAAACTTCTCTGGATTTCCTTTCCAGTGCTGAGGGATCCCTTTTTTTTTTTTCGCTGACACAGATTGTGCAGATCCAGTGTTGCTGATCTGTAGTTTTACTAAACCTTAGGCAAAGCAATTATTTTCTAGGCTCAGCTTGCCCATTTACTTAAAAAAAAATAGAATAGTGATGTTTCGCTATCTACATCTCAGACCTGTCAAACTTTTAAAACTGAAGCCTGTTTGAAATTAAGGTTCTGGCATGTGAAAAACCCAGTGCAGGAATTGCCATGTATGTTATTCCATGCAGTCGGGGAGGCCACCTTAATTGCTGACTGACTTTGCGTGCCTGGCAGTTGCCAGATGCAGGCAGAATCCTTACACGTCTGACTAACTTCCACAAGGAAATGACTAGCACCTAGTACCAACCAGTTTCTCTGCACTGTAGGAAAAAAAAAAAAAGGGGCTTGAACCAAGTCTGTTTTTATTGACTCAGGATTGCCTTGCCTGGTCCCGAGCCATGTTTGTGCCCACTCGTGTCAACCAGGGATAGCTGCCAGTCTGCAAGCAGTGCCATGGCAAATTCGGATCTGACCACTATACTGTACCTCCCAGTGGCATCTTCATGGTATGTATCCTTGTCACCTCCTCCTTGAGTTTCCCTTCACAGTAATATGCTCCGATAGTTTCACTGGCCTGTTCCCTCTTCCACACCACTGTTTTGGCTGCTGCTCTCTTGGAATCTTCATTAACTTCCAGTGGTTCTCGGTGCTGGTTTGCCACATCCTCCTGGTCCCGGCCTATTGTGATAGACTCACGGGAACGCCATTTGGAAGTGATACATATAAGTGATGTCTCGGAGTTGCCCACCAGAGGGAAGGAATTGACCAGTATGAGGTCCAGTGCCGCTTCTACTTTACCTAAAAAAAAAAAAAGCATCAAATAAAAAAAAAAATGCTGCAGAATTCAAATATGTGGCCAATCAAATCACCAGGTAAGCTGTGCAGCCAGTGCTTGGGGTTTCTCTGGCTGGTGTCTTGCACAGCTTTTGTGCAAAAGCAGATGAACACAGATTAAGTGTTCTGCTACAATGACTTGAGGATTTATTTTTCATGACACAAACGGAGTTTGTTCTTCTCAGAGAAGGCAGTAAGTCTTTCAAACGTGTTGAATTTCTTTCAAGAGCTGTTCTAGAAGCCCAAGGAAAACCATAGATTGCCAAAGCAGATAGATCCATGTATAGTTAGACATGCACATAAATGCCTCAAGTGTGGTGCTTTTCTGGTAACAGAATCAGTAGATGATAAGGTTGTCAGTTTAATAGTCTTTCCTTGATGTCCTTTACATGGATTTAGTACATATGAACTGATGTAAAGCACTTAAGACTTTCAGTTACAGGAGCTGGTAGTATTTTGGACGCTTGGAGTATTTTTTGCAGCTGTTTTATGAATTTGGGCTAATGATTTCATAGTCATTCACTTCAAATTAAATATTTGAAGCCGTAACAGATACTGGCAAGACCCATAGCACAAAGCAAGTCAGGTAAAAACAAAGAGCAAGTCGGCACCACTAGTTAAGTGAGGTCAGGTTTAAATCACTCAAAATTGCTTCTTTTGATCATTACAACTGCCAGGAACACATAGAGATGAAAGTTTCTTTGAAAATGAGAGATACAAGCCTAATTAAAATATCCTCTAGCAGAGTGCCACACTCTTAGTTGTTCAAATGTGCATAGCTGGAGGGAAATTCAGCTCTCCTATAATGAACAATTGGCGAATAATAGGCGTTTCCCTTTATTTTTTAAGTTCAGGGTAGGGAGAAGGGAAACACTAACATTTTTTCCAGCTGAAACAGGAAAAATAATTGATTTCTTTTATTCATCACAGCTATTTTCCTGATTTGGATACAAGTATATTTTGTATTTACATAGAGAGACCTAATATTTAGTGCCGGTCAGCTTCCAAATGTTCTCTGATGGGAAGGAAGGGGTATAGTCTTAGATAAGGGAGGTCAAAAGGTCTTAGTGCTGACTGCAGTCTTTGCATGTGTCTCTGCAGTGCTCTGGGCCAAGGGAGGAGGTCCTTCTCTGCTTTCAATGCAAGCAACCACTCTGGGGACTGAAGTATCTTGACAGCACATTGACACTCACCACACCCAACCAGTCTTCCACAGCCACCACCCTTTCATGTGCCAGCCCAGATAACTTGCAGTTACATAATGGAGAAATGAAACCTTCTGGAAAGGATGCAAGAGCCATTGAAGTAAAAACTGCATAAACGTGCAGGTCAGCAAAGTCAATTCGTCCTGCTGCACACTGCAAACGTAAATCCTTTGAACAAAGCTAAAGAGGTATGTGATAGAAATAAGGCCAGACTCATGCATTCGTTTTATAAGGCATTTGTCTCAAGCCTCTTAGTTTTATATGAGGAACATTTGTGCTTTTACTATGGATCTGACGCATCAGCAAACGGCAGATGTAGTTCAACAATCACCAGCACTGAAAGCAGCTTCAGTTAATATCAACAAGGATCACATGCCAGGTAGAGATATTCTTAAAATCACAAACTGCAAGATCCTGGTTTCTGCAAACTTTCGTGAAACTCAGAATCAAATCTGTATTCAAAACCTGTGACTTTATATGACTTTTTGTGTTGTGATCAGGCCTCAGTGAAATATTTTGATATTTCTGCCTGGCATCCATAAGGCACAGAGCTGCAACTGCCTTTCCAATACAAAGGTGTGTGCCCAAGGGGCTGGTGTCCTTCAGAGGATGGCTGGTCATCCAGGGCTCCAGTTCCATTTTTCCTAGCATTTCTCTGTTCCTCTGGCTTCCAACAAAGATTGAAAGGTGAAAATAACACCTCCTTCCTCCCCTGCATCTCAACCTTTTAATACTCTGAGAAAAAGCAGTAGGAGAAGTCTGAATTTTGAGAACCAGCTTTCATGCTCCCTTTGATCTATATGCAAAGCAATATTCTACCAGATTCGGGGCATTTGCGGCATATCTTGCTCCTTGTAGTAATAAAAATCATGCAATAAAGGTGTAGAATATGTAGACATATTGCTTATTTAAACTTGAGAATATTCTGGGTGAATCAAAATCTAGCCACCAGTGAATGGATAGTATTCTGATTCATTGTCTAAAGATAGGTGTATTTTTGTCATATTAAACACTGCAGAGTAGCCCAGACACCACAGTGAGGCAGATGGAACACAGATGGAGTTTCTTCCCAGAGAAGCACAAGAGGGTTTTCTGCCTCTAAAAGGAATTTACATCTATGTGTAAGTATGGAATTATACGCCAAACATGACTTTGCAGCTAAGGTTTCACAGCTCGAATATGTTGCAAGCAGAATTTAAAATAGTGGAAGTTTTGCATTAAGAAAAGCTATGCTTTAGACATAATTTGAAAAAGAAGTAAAAAAGGCGTCTTAGCAGTCTAAGGCCTTGGAGGTGATAGCTGTGCTTTCTTTGACTCCACTGGGTAGGGATTCCTACAGCATCTCTTTATGGTAATGCAATTTCAAATAACCCAGCTTTCTTGCTAAAAAGGAGCTTACCTAGTCTGGCAAAATTTAGGCAAATCATATCCTAGATGTTAATGAAGGCTTTGAGTATGTAAGAACCAAATAAGGACAACAGAATTTAGCTCTGAAAAAAGCACAAAAAATAGAGACAGGAAGCAGCCTATCTCTGCAGCAGGGTCAATGCTCTGTGCTGTCTTGAAAAAGTCCTTTCACTCCTGCCCTGGTCCTGGAAGAACAGACCTTATCAGGAAGGCAATTCGCTGTGTGTGCAAATAGATTTTGAGAAGAGAAAGCACTTGCAGAAGGCTACTGCTGTAAATGGGAGATACCATGCAAGGAAGACCCATTGCCAAGTACTTATGACACATCACTCACAGTGTTGCAGTGCTTTGAGTCTTTCCAGCACAGTGAAAATGGCATCTAAACAAGTTTAAATAACAGCACACTGACTACAGCCCAGATAGGAAAGTGAATGGAGGGAAACACTTGCAGTTCCTCTTGGCCCACTCCAAATTACACTGGATTGTCTTCTCTCTTGCTGGGTGATACTCGTGTATTTATCATAGCTTTTCTAGTGCAGATTTCTGCAGACCAGAGAGCCAATTGTATCCTGTGCTGCATCCAAGGCAGCGTGGCCAGCAGGGCAAGGGAGGGGATTCTGCCCCTCTGCTCTGGTGAGACCCCACGTGGAACACTGCACCCAGCTCTGGGGTCCCCAGCATAGGAAGGTCATGGACCTGTAGAAATGGGTCTAGAAGAGGCTATGTAGATGATGGAGCGCTGAAGCACCTCTCCTATGAGGAAAGGCTGTGAAAGTTGGGATTGTTCAACCTGGAGAAGAGATGACTCCGGGGAGACCTTATAGCACCTTCCACTTCCTAAAGAGGCTACAAGAAAATTGGAGAGAGACATTTGTCAAGGGCATGTAGTGATAGGATAAGGGGTAATGGCTTAAAACAACGGGAGGGTCAATTTAGATTAGATATAAGGAAGGAATTTTTTACAATGAGGGAGGTGAACCACTGGAACAGGTTACCCAGAGAAGTTGTGGATGCCTCATCCCTGGAAGTGTTCAAAGCCAGGCTGGATGGAGCAGCCTGGTCTAGACAAAGGTGTCCCTGTCCATAGCAGTGAGATTGGAACTAGATTACCTTAAAAAGCTTCCTTCCAACTCAAATTATTGTATGATTCTATGATATTCACCTGGGGAAATTGTGCTAAACAGAGAATAAATTTGTCATGCTGTGTCTGTAGTTCCAGTGTGTTCTCATTCTCTACCAAAATGCCATTCATACAGGCACAGAGTTATCACATTTTCAGTGCTGCATTGCACCAGCAAAACTCAGCTAGGATCAGCTGAAAGAAACAGAAATTTTGTGGAACACATCCCAGACATAGTTCTACTCAAAGAGCAAGCAAGTCTCTGACAAAGATTAAAATATCACTCCTCTTGATCATTACTAGTGCTAGACACTAGAGTTCATGAGTAAATGTGGCAATCTTGAGCTGAGATAGTGTAATGCCAGAGATGAGTACACACAGCAACTCTTAGGAGAAAAGTGTTGATTTGTCCTTTCCTCTGACAGTCCCTGCCCATATATTTCCAGATTTCCACTGTTAACCCTTGTCTTGTCTCCAGAAAAACATGGGAAAATTCTAGGCATTTTCTACCTAATATGAGGCCTTTGCAAAGTTGCCTGTTATTTGGAAAAAATGTTCAATGCTGGAATGGCTTACGCTCCTCTTCCATAGCAGGCAGCCAGAGTTGTCAGCTCCATCACAGGATAACCACACCTCACCATCCTTCAAAGCACATATAATATGGACACAGGTCATATTTGCAAGGGGTAGTGAGAATTCAAAGTTCTGAGGAAAAGCTTTAGGTGTTAATACCGACCGGTAGTGGAAGCAAAGAAATTGTTTTGACATTATACACCTAAAGATGTATTTATTTCCTTGTATTTGTAGAATTTTATTATTGATTGCTTGAAGTGACTATAAACAGGAAGTCCTCATCTTGGCATTTGGAGTGTACCAGAGGAAGGAGAAGATCCGTTGTAAGAGGTAAGCGGAAAGATTAATACTTTTAAAGTACTAATTATTTAAGAGAAGATGAAAGGACAGAAAATTCCAGTAAATTCCACTCCATTTTACACTAGGTGAAACAGAGAATAGATGCAATATGTAATGCTTATGTAGTTCTTTTCTTCTTTTACTGTTATTGCTTGGAGCACAAATTATTCCTGCTATTAAGTGTCTGAGGATAGGAATGTAAAACATACAAATACTATATTAGCAGGGAAAAAGTAGAATCTGTGCTTAGTTTTGGTGTTATGCTGAAAGTGAAACAGTCACTTGCATGTAACACTCACTGCAGGATTTAGAAATCATTTGGAGACTGGTGAAAACGTATGTCCCAAACTGTTACGTCATCAACCCTTCTTCCTGCAAGTTTCTTAAAATACAACGAACACTCCCTCTGCTTGAAATAATAAGGTTTTGATTTAGAACAAACCCAACTTGCTAAATAGCCTAAACCTCAGTATTTCTCATTGTGTCTTGTTTTGTAGTTATAACTTCAGCTGTACCCTCTCCAGTTTTATTTTTTAGTATAAAACAACATAAAAGATTAAAATAATTAAATTAATCTATTTAGGAATACTAATGGCAACCATACAAGCAAGTTTGATGAGGAAGTATGAAATTTTATTAATTCTTGGGGAAGTACTGAATAAACTATGTGATTTAAAAAAAAAATAATTAATTAGCCAATGTGGAAGATAATCAGGCTGGAAAGAATGCAAGTTAAATATGAAGGAATAAATAAAATAGAGATCAAATCAATGTCTCCACTCCCAAAAAGAAAAAATAAAGTACTCCTTACTTAATGTTAAAGTCGGTCAGAAACTAACCCAAAACATTAACTATTTTGGCATATTTTTCACAAAGGGAGTGGAATATATGCCAAACCAGAACCTGGCAATTTTTGGGGTTTTTTCTGTGTGCTTAAGACTTCTCTTATATTATTTTTGGTTCATCCTCTAAAAAAGTAAATAATTTGGGGGGCTTTGAAACCATGTATTCATTTTATGGGCTCAATAGTCTTTAAGTGTCCTGGAAATTTCATCTGGAATGCAAAGCTAGCAGCAGCACAGGTAATTTCTCCCAGTGAGTCAGATTCTCCTCCGACAGCTCATTCCTCCACAGGAAAACAAGGCTGAAGTTATTATTGTCCAAAGAGATTAAGATTCTCTGCCATACAATGGGAAGAGCAGGGATGAAAAAAAAGACAGAAATGCTCCTGGAAAACACCTGATAAATGAGCTAACAGACAGGTTTCCCAATAAAACCATTTTTGTTGTTTATTTAAAGAATCTTCTTGTTGTATCTTATGTGATGCTACTGTGCAGCCGTGGGATGCTTCACAGTTCAAATACCAAGACCACTTGCCCTTAGAAACAGGGCACTATTTTGGGGGGAAGGTATTGTGAAACTAATACGAGACGAAAAATTAGTGACAGGGCATCACTATGCTACTTAGCAGTAGTGGGAAGACCACAGCACACGTGAAAAATGAAATAGTTTGTCAAAGCTATGAGGGCTCCCTATCTCAGTATCTGCTCGTCTGCCTTTGGGTACCTCTGTGCAGCTGAAGGAAAAGCCACTGCCTTCTTGTTTTCTCTGTAAGTCAGTTGTTTCACAACCTACCAAAACAATCTTTTAAGATGAAAAAGCTAGAAGAGAAACACTGCTGCAGCTTGGTTGGGAGTTTCCAGGGGTGGGGAGGCCGTGTGTGTGTGTGTGTGTGTAAGTAAC
This sequence comes from Rhagologus leucostigma, assembly GCA_013397725.1. Lineage (NCBI taxonomy): Eukaryota > Metazoa > Chordata > Aves > Passeriformes > Rhagologus > Rhagologus leucostigma. Next base: position 36,789 of record VZTD01004860.1, read on the forward strand.
CAAAACATGAGAAAGAAACCAAAACATGGTTTGTTGTGATTTCTCCTTAGGCCTGGTTGACCACAAGTGGGTGAAGTGGAAAACAACAAACCAGGAGCAATGGCTACTTGAATAACCAGATGACAGCATGCCAGGTAACACTGAAAATGCTGAAAAAGGGTGAGGAATGTGGGAAAGCTCCAGCAGGACAGGCTTGTAGTTCAGATGCATGTGGCTGGATTTGCAGCCAGAAAAAAATATGGGTAGCATATCATCAAGAATGTATTTGCCCACCAAAATAAATATGTCCATAACAAGGCTGGCCCTTGTCAGTTGCATTATAAAGCTCCTATTTGTACTGCAAATGTGTACTGTTTGTTGTATGTGGGCATGTGCCAAGCCAAAGCAGGTAAGATAACACAGGTATTTAATTAGTCAGTGCATACAACAAGCATAAGGTTGGCTGTCTGTGAGCACTGACTGCTGAGAGAACACATTCTAATACTCTTGCCTGTACAGAAGTGCACGCTCACTTTGCCACTTACTGATTTTTCTCACTGAAGTAGCTGGGAGGTGTTTCTGGTGCTAAGCACACTTCGTGACTAAGGAGGCCAAGGCCCCTGACCAGTGGCTTGTCTGCAATGAACAGCCAGGAAATAACATAAGGGAAAATCATCAGCACAATCAGAAGCCAGTTGCAACTGCATTGTCAGGGAAGACTTGTTATACTCCAAAGGAGAAATTAAGTAAGCTATTTCATTAGTCAGACTGACAGTGCAAAAAATGAATAAATAGCGGACAAGAAAAAATACCAGCCTTGAAGTAAAAAGTTTATATTTCTGAATAGAGAAATGTCATTTGTTAATATATCTTTCAAAAATCCTTTCAGGACTCAGTAAATGCCTAATATCTTTACACCCTATAGGGGTTAATAATTCCAAGTGATGAATTACAAAATGTATTTTGATAGCTTTTAAACTTCTTTAAGATATGACCCTTGTTTAACAGTTGGGGAACAGTTATCAAATCTGTAATATAAACAATCAGCATTTTAAACTCCTCATAGGAAAGTCTCTGCTTTAGACATGGGTTGTTCTTTGCTGTGTGCCTCCACTGAAACCACAGTGGAACAGCATCCTAAATATGATCTACCAGCACAGGACAGAGACTGTCTTTGGAGGGCAGTTCTTCATTGCAGATTCTTTAAGATTTTCATCTTTCCAGTCCCAGATAGATCTTACATTACAGAGGGATCTGCCCATGGAACTAAATCTGTTTCACACAAGTAGTAGGTGCATCCATTTTTGGTTCATTGTTCCTGTGCCTACCCAACACCCTACATACCACAATTACTTCTTGGTCTTCCAAGAGAGCTGAACAGGGTTTTTTGTTTGTTTAAGAGATGAGTCCATACCAACCATGCTCAAGTGCATGTGACTGATACAGAGCAGGTTTCCAGCCCAGGTAATTCTCATTGTGAGCATATGAAGGACCCCTGCCCTAGAGCCACCTGCTCAGTGACAGTCAATGTCTATGACTTCTATTCTCCTTCTCATATACTAAAGCCTTCCAGATAAAAATCTTGTGGGTATCAGACAATCTGTGCAAAATATTACAACTTCAGTTTTCCCTTAAATGAAAATTCATCAAAAAAGTAGTCTATCCACTTTAATTATGACTAAGTATTAAAGCCGTATAATACTATCTGTTCATGTATCTATATATAAAATTGTATCTAAAACAATAGCATATGTTAACACTTACAAATGTAGTGTGGTTTCATTTCACCCTTTCAGACCTGATTCCTTTGGGCCTGTTGTAATGCCTTTCCACTCCTGACTATTCCCATCTGTCGAAATGACCATTGGGAACACAGGCTTCCTGACAGCTACTCTACATCTCAGTAGGTGTTAACCAGGCACAGTATGGCAGGCAGATGCAATTTCAGGGTCTCACAAATCAAATACACTTCAGGAACAAAAGATGAATTTGGTTTAAAATTCCTTTAATTCACATTAGTAGTTTGATAATTTAGGTGTCAGAAAGGCTGTGCATCAGTGTAATGTCTGGTCATGTAACAAACACCTGATATTAAAACCTCACAGTTATAGTTACGAAACACCTGAGATTAAAAGGTCAGAAGTGGTTTTCCTCCATTTCTTTGTGGGAGGTTCAAAACTCCAGCACTCAGCCTTATGACACACTGAAGTTTAGGTGCCACTTTGATTTGACAACAGCCTATTTGAAGACGCTCACAGAGGCCTAGTCCTTTTAATTATGGGAAGAATGACATTCCTGTTCACTGTCACAGGCATGGATTAGCCACTGGTTAATACAGGTTTTCTTTTGATTAAGTTAAGCTTCAAAAGAGAAATACGAGCCTTGAAAAAGAATTGTTATAATTTTCCAGTCCAACTAAAAGTTTTGACTTGTCATTTTGAAAAGCCTACAGAATTATAAAGGTGCTTCTGTGTCTAGTAATGTATATTAAAAGCTGTTCAACTTTGTAAATATGAAAATGAGTCACATAATAATGATAATTTAGATTTTTTTTCATAATACCTACTGATCCCAAAGAAAATGCAGCCATCAACATAGATGATAGAGAGCTATTGAATGCTACTGCACTGGTTTGCCCCACTGTTACACTTTGCTAAAAAGGCTATTATACTCTTTTGAGACTTTTACCATATATGGGTCCAACAGCTAAATCAGAAAAAAAAATCCAGTATCTTTAGAAAGCCACTGGATCTAAGATTATTGGCAGAGCAAAGCTGTAGCACAGAAAATTCTGTCTTGGAGAATTGAAACATTTGACAATATATTTGTTTCCTGATAGAAATAGTCAAAGAAATGTTCTTGAAGCTAATTGTAATTGTTGTTGGTTTTCACTAATCCTTTACTGATAGTGGTCATCTTGCTAAAATAAGGCTCACACTTGAACATTTCTGAGAGTTAGCTCACTGTGAGAAACTGCAAGTAGATTTCTAGACCATCTGAGGATACCTGAGGGTGTCTGAGGCATTTCTGAGGAAAAAGGCAAGTTGTGACACTCATTCCTTGCCTTTAGGAGAATAAGTAAATCTACAGCTCTTCTGTGGTGAGAACTTAATTGACTGAACCTAGCCACAGGCTTGGCATTTGAATCCGTACTTCAGGATAGATGTCAGCATAATTTTGCTACTCCAAAATGTCAGGAACATAAACAACCAAAAGAAAAAACATGCAGTGATAATCAGTACAGTTTGAAGAATCCCAGCAGGATTAAATTCAACTCCTTATCAGTTTAACTGAACATTTGCTATGGAATGTAGAGAGTGCAAAAGTGAGCATTTGTGTACACGCCACCTTCCAAACTGGATCATTAGCTCTAGCTGCTAATGGAGTACTGCTATTAAAAATAAAAAAGACATTAAATCAAAGGCCATTTCTCCTAATGGGAGCCAAGCCAGTGCTTTTCACCTAGGAAAAGGGTGGAGTGCATTTTGTGCCCACCCAGCAACACACCCAGAGAAACCCACAATCATCAGGGACAAGGTGAAGCCAGTTCAGTGTCTGTGCTGAGTGTAGACCCTCCCCTGCTCAGGGCATGTCATTCCTGCTTTCCTGAACTCCGCCTGCAGTATCTAGAGGAAAGCAGGCTCGCATTGTCTTCCATTGCTCGCCCCAGGAAACATGATATCATTCTCAAACAAAAGCGGGAAAGCTGACAGATCTATTGAGATGGGTGTGACTACAGCACACACCTCGCTGGTCAGCCCCTGTGGAAAATGCAGTGACTGGCAGCTCACTGGTGCTGGGCTGTCTGTGCTCTCCACATTTTTATAGCTAATCTCTGTAAATTACTTTTGTTTCTCTTGTACTTGTGACTTAATGAACGCTGTTGCTGTCTGTGTCAAATAGGTATATGACACCATGCAGAGAAACAGGAGGGACAAGAAAAAAAGTTGGAATAACTAGACTTTCTTTTCTTCTCCATCTATAATGCTTACAGAACCAGATATTTCCAAAAATTGTAAAGCTGGAAGTGATCTGACGGCTAAATAGGTTGAATCCATGTGCAGCTAAACAATCAAGAAACTGAAGCCACAGAAGAAGAAATGGTAATAACAATATGCACCCTATTACAGCAATTGCTAGATAAGAATATTTCCAAACATGATTTCGACAGATTAAAAACTTCTTTTTTTTTTTGGCTGCATTAATCTCTAGCCTTTCATAGATGCCAAAAGTAAATCTCAAACTCGTCATTTTATTGTTAACAGCTGTTGGCATGCTGCTAATCAAGAAGATCTGTGCAAAGCAATTGTGAAGAAAGTTGCATGGAAATAAGGACTCCTGCCTTTTCTTGCTACTTTCTGGTTTTCACTGCGGAACAATTTGCAGTTCTACAGCACATTACATTTTTACTGTGAGATGTACTGGAACAACCTATATATCTACCTCAATGCAATAGTTAAGGGTGAGTTAAGAGTCCAAGGTTATCATATGACTGGTATTTTTCTTTTACAGATTTTTACAGAAGAAACTCACTAGAAAATCAAAATGAGGTTGTAAAAGTGATGTTTACTCAAATGTGGAGTAACTTTGAATCTGATCACAGGAGGACAGTCTTCCTCAGGGCTCTGCATGTGATAGGTTCAGCAATGTATCTCTAACATTAATGCTGAAGTTACTGTAAACTAAAATTGAATTAGTATAATATTTCTGTATACATTTCTACAGATATCTCTTATGATAACTTCTGACTTGCTGAACTAATGACATTTGCTGATAATACTATATAACTGTATTTGTAGTGTTTTTAACTGTGTATTTTTTCCCCTCTTTTGTCCACTGACTTATCCAAATTCCACTTGTGGAATCTTGTCTAAAATCAGATACTGCAATAGCTACACACATCAAGTACACAGCTAGTTCATAAAGTCAGTCACAGAAGAAATCAACATTTAATCTGTATTTAGAGCAGACACCAATGGTTTCAAAGTTATCAGCTGTATTAAAAAATTAGTACTATTAGACAGAAAAGAAACCCTGCTGCAACATATGTGTCAACAAACAACTTCAACAGTTAAAAGCTGCAGCAGTGGATCCTACACGTATCTAAATCATCCCCAGTTGCTTGGCCCCAGTCCTGCCCTCACTCTCTGTAAGAGCTCTGCACAGAGAAGTGGACTCACTGAAACAAACACGAGTACTTAAATCAGTAAAGGTAAGCGCTGGAGTGAAGGGTAGACAGTCAAAGGGTAGGTGCATACTGTGTGAAAAACAAAGAAAGTCATTACAGGTCCACTACAGCTATTAGAGCCAAAGTTTACCTGAAATCAACAGGCTGAATCCATAGAGAACTAGGTGTGCTAGAGGGTCCATGCTTTCCAAAGTATATCCATCCAGTTCTTACAGTTGCTCATGGAGTATCCTTTCCTCAGGGTAGACCTTTAGCAGTTACTCTTGTCCTGCATGGTACGCTGTTTACAAGTCACAGGCAAGAAATCAGAGCACTGGCGCAGGCTGGAACAGTCTCATTGCTGTCTGAGTACAGGGAGTTTAAGTTCCTTTTTCCTGTTTCCTTTGTAGATTAGGATGGGAAAGGCAGGATCTTAAAGGCATTTTTGTATCAGCAGGACTGCAGGGCAGTGCAAATCCCGTCCATCCAGCAATACATCAAAACAATTATCTGGAGCTGCCAGAGAAGCAGGGGACTGCTGTTGTTCACAGTCAGCAGAATCGGAACAATGATGGCATCCTCCAGTAGGCGGGAGAGTGCAAGTGAAACATCCTCCACCTAGGTACAGTAGGTGGAAAGTGCTATTATCTCCTTCTTAAAGTCCAGGTCTGCTAACTTCTCAGGGTGCTATTGTGTTTTCCCTTATTTATTTAACCCACACTTAAACTGCTGGCTGCAATGCTTTTCTGCAAACAGTAATGAAAATAAGAAGTAAACAGTAACAAAGCAGCCAGCTGAATCCAGTGTAGACCAAAGCCATCCACAATCCAGCAAACTATTCCCTTAGTTCATGTGTTTTACTGGAAACAATTTTTCTTTACATTTGACAATTGGAAACAGACTGAAAACTTGTTGCAATAATAAATCTCACACAGAGTTATTATCACTCAGGGAGGTCTTGAAACTCAGAAGCTAAAACAAAACACAACGAAAAAATATAAAGAAAAGCAGAAAAAAAGAAATGGAATAAATGGAAAGACAGCACTCAGATATATAAACAGAACTGAAATTAAAGAGCTATCCTATTTACCACTTGACAAAACATGATCCACGTCAATATAGCATTTGGAGGTTCTGTAGTTCTGCCAAGATGCCAACAGCCAGAATTACTTTTATGGAAATACAGAAAAAGGAATGTTCAGCATAATTTTGGAAATGGGGTATGGGTTTATCCTACTTTGATTTAATTTCCTTTTAGCCTTTGATTGTAGTGTAGATTTCACAGAGGAAGTCCTTCACACCCAAGATCTATTGCCATGTGGAGAGAAGGGTTACAACCACAGCAAATGGGAAGGCAGCAGCCCAGAGTTCCTTACCTGTATCCCTCCTGTCCCTCCATATAACTGAAAGCCAAACTAAGTAGAAATTTATACTGAAAATACCCTTTGGGTGCAAAAACATAGTATGAGGTACAAACACTACTAAAATTCCTTTTTGATGCTTAAAGGAGGCAGAATATAAGATATTTATGTGGTTTGGTTTCAGACTAAAATAAACATTTTGTTTATTGAACATATTTTGTTCAATTTAGATTTTGGAGAACATCTACTCTTTTTCTACTCTTAGATGTGGAGCAGCAGTGATTACCCCTCTCCAGTTGCACCTTAGCTCTTACAAGCCTGCAAATTGAGATCCCTCCAGTATCAGAATACTTACTATATTAGCAGATACTAAATATTATCATATTTCCTATCTAGTGGATAACTCTGGTTTGTTGTTCATTTAACTTGTGTGTAAGTTGGCCAACCCTTGATTATTTTTTAATGTCTTTTGATTTGTTGAGGGATGTGGAGCAGCAAGGAAGGAGAGGGGACAGGCTTAAGCAACTGCAGTCAAGACCGGGGTTCTCCAGATTGCTATTGTAAGCTTAGAGGCGTTTTTAAAGTTTTCACTTAAATCTCACTTTCCTGCTGTAAAGAGGTCACTGAGGAGAAATGTGTCATGTTTCCATTTGAAATACACCTAAATACAAAGCAATGCTCCTGATACTGATTTTGCAGTATGAATGAAGGGCCAGGTAAGCTGTTCACGCTTTTTTGAAGAACCAACTTGTGCCTACTGATCATTTCATCTGCCATGATGACAAGGTAGTTATTTACCTCAGAGTGGACAGCCTGAACATGCAGCATTCCACAAATACAAGAAGGTTGCAAAGGCCTGCTGAAGCCAGAAGAGAGGAGACACATACCGATCCAAGTCAGAATTTTTTTAGGGTACCAGCATCAGAAGGATTGTGTATTTGATTCCTGTTCCATTACAAAATTTCATTTTTGAAGAAATAAAGAATAGCATCTATAATTCAGCAAACACTAAAGTACTCCTTTATATGTAATATGTGTTTAAACTCAGGTCTGTTTCCATTTGGAAAGATTTTAAGTGCCACAGTTTAATTACTGCTCCCACTGAAGTCAAAATTAATCACATGATAAGCTTTTTCTACTGCAGAATTTAAAGGATTTCAGTATTCTGACTTATTCTCGCTCGACATTAAGTGTCTGCTAGGTCTGCCTTTCATATTTTCATCCTTATATTTCATGTGACTAGAATGTAAGTATTTTTTAAGGTAGGTCATATTAATTTTGTGTCCCTTAAACTAAAAACTGTATGATCTGATCACCCTCTGATTAGCGAGCGACACAGAAGTGCAGTAGAATTGTCTGTCCCCACCACCAAACAGATAGCCCGCTAATAGGGATACTGAGTCTCAGCCTGCATTAACTATTAATGACCTGAAGAATTCCAAAAAGCCTTTGGCAAAACCAGGTGGCCAGTAAAAGAAGCTGGGCTAAAAGTAAGGATGGGACAAGGAGTAAAATGTGATACTGAGTTACTCTAACTTGTACTGCATGTGGGGCTGTTGACTACCAGGCTGTCCAATGAGCATCCTTGCCACATCTTCAGGTAGGTATGTAGCTGTATTTTGGTCCCATAGACAACACTCTTGTATTTTCTAAAGGTACTTGGAAAGACTTCAAAAGCCAGTTTCAAGAGAGTTCCCCTCAGAAACATTTGTTTTGTTAGTGGTTAACTGCTGATTCAAACATATTCACATCTTAACCCCCAAACAATGGCACGCATGAGTTTAAATTAGTTGCAGCAGGGAAATAAATTGTCTTCCAACATGTAAGTATAACCCTAGCATTAAACATGGCTTTTCATAACTCCTCTTGCTGCAGACTAATTTTACGATATGTCAAGTGCCCTGACCTTCTGACACCAGGCTTTCCTCTTTAGATAAGCAGCACACTTGTCTCAAGGACAACCCATTCATGCATGCTGTACCACATGGAAATATGTGAGGAGGAAAAAGAAACAATGCCACTGCACTTCTTTAGTCAGGTAGATGTGTTAGCAGAAATCACATATCCTCTTGCAGTGTCTGGTTGTATTATATTTTTTGGAACCAAGCCATTACTTTGGCCTTGACATGATGTTAATACGTCTTAGTAGGAGGCAGTAAACGAACTTTAGGAATTATTACTCACTATAGTCAGCTAATGTGAAACAAAGGCTCACAAATGATGGGGTCTAAGCTTCTTTTCTCAAACAGATCCTGTTCTCCTCTGCAACATGGCTTATGCCACTGCAGCCAGCCGTAGCCCCTAAGCCATCTATCTGGGACCACCTGGAAGCGAGGTAGCAGATAGGTGGCCAGGGAGAGGACGTGCAGCTGCTGGTCTAAGAACTGAGGATGAGCACTGCCCCTACCACTTCAGTGGCAGTGGTAAATGGAGGGAGGTAAAGGTTTCTGGGCTACATGTCACGCAAACATGGATAGGACAGTATGGAGGAATGGTGCTATTGAAATGGGTAGTTCTGAGAAACTTTAAGGTGAGGTAGAAAAGGTAACAGTGTTTTTTGCTGCACCTCATTCTGAGGAGGTGCAGTTTCTTTATGCTTTTTCTACTGCTTCTCCTCCATATGCATATTCAAAAGGCAATTCAGGGCTGCAAACATAAGCTATGATCCACTTTTTTTGCTCAGCACTTTTGTTTTCTTTTCAAAAAAGAGTTTCTCTTGGAGAACATAGCCTGGAAAATGGCTGAGTACTGAGCAGTCTACAGAACAGCCTTAGCCAAAGGGAGCTGTTGCTTTCCTGTCTTCCTTGATACTGAAATGAAAGGGAATTTACTGAATGGAATTAAACACACGACCTGATGGGAATCTCAGGTTTCTTTCAAAGGGAAAGCTCAGCTGATGAAACAACACACGAGTACTTTAGAGCTTCTGTATCACTAAAGTCATTGTGAAGGACATTAGGCCATTTGTCTAACATCTATGCTCTGAAAACTTCTACTTTGCGAGTCACTTGTATTCTTCTGAAAAATGCTTCATGTGAATTTTAGAATGGCCTGCCTGTTGTCAGCAGAAGGACAAAAAAATTCCTTCTCTGTTCCACCACTTTTGATGTAATTTTTTCCAATAAATTTTGAAGAACAAATGAGTTTGTGTATTTATGCTTAATGGCAACAAGTGTCTATCCAAATATCTTTAAGATATTGATATTAAATCTCCCCAAATGATGCACAGCAATAATAGTATGACTGCTGAAAGTAAAAGGGCATGAACAAGGCAAATTCATATTTTTGCCATCTGGAGAAATAAAGATTAATTTAATAAGCCTCTTGATGCATATGATCTTTGAAGATCTAATTATTGTTTCCAAGGACCAGGAAATGGGTTGTGCCAACTAGATCTCAGGGGTAGTGTTCTCAGCCATTAGAACTACAAAAATTCATTCTTAATATCCTGTTTGCAGGACCTACTATCTTCCACTGACTTATTATCACACTGTTAGTATGACTTAATGGTGCTTTTTAATAGTGATTTTAAACAAGCGCAACTTAGTGATACATCTGCTGTCCACCTGCCTCTTCTTCCAGATTTGGGATTGGAAATCTTGCAGAAATCTTGGAAAGCTGAAGGCTTTATTTAGAATTTTGTCTCTCATGCATAACTGTTAAAGTCACTGATGCAACTGATAATTTCTACTATAGTCACTATTTTATTTTTCTTCCTAATTTTAAGAGGTGCTGAGTGCCCCTTACATCACAAGTATTTGTGGACAAACTTGAATTGTATGTTGGAGACAGAGGTCTTGCACCTTACTCATCCTTTGCTGCACAGCAGAAATCTTGATACAAAGATACCAGTGCTCACTGAATCAAGCTCAGTCACTTTAAATGAATGTAGCTTTCAAGGAATTAGCTCTACAAGAGGAAACAAGAGTGGCTAATTTTACATTTCTGGCTCTTTTTTTCTCCCTCTTTTTTTTTTTTTTTTTTTTCAATGTAGAACATTTCCTCCCATTTCACACATTTGGCATTTTGTCTAGTTAGTCCTCCTTCCTGAAAGGAGAACCTGTAAGTGTTGAGCGCAAGTCAGGGCAAGAACATTTCTTCCTCTGCTCCAAGATTCTGTCAATCCCAATGAATGATTGATCAAAGCTGGGATTTGAATTCAGATCATCTCTGTAGCTGTGAATGCTTAAAGGCTTCCTTCCTCTTTACTCAAAAAGAAAAAGATGACAACTATTTTGTTTGGGAGTAATCCAGTTCCCTACTGATTGACCTGCATTTCAGAGCCTTGCACTGCACATACAAAGATGTATCATTTGGTGTTCAGCTGCTATTCACACTCTGTAGGTGTTCAAGCGAGCTCCAATTTTAAAACCACTTTCAGAATCTGAAGTATATCAGAATCAGAATCACTCTGATTGCTACATCCACCACATCCTGATGACTTATCACAATGAGACATGTTTCCGAGGAGTTCACTCATAGCAGGTACTTTAAGAACAGTTACAAAGTAATCTTTTAATCTCTTTCTCCTCAAACTAAGACATTCTGATGGCTAGCACCTCTTCATAAGGCCTGCATTATGCCTTGTAATTTTGTTTTATGCTTGCAGCAGGAAAATAGAAGTGTACTGATAGAACTTACTACCACTTCACCTTGGAAACACATCCCTACAATTGTGAAACAGCATATACTAACACTAAGAGCCATTAACTAAAGTTAACTAAAGGAGGAAAGAACGCTCAGTGTTCTGACCGTCTGGAATTGCTCAAAGGAATACTGCATTGTTGTCTTCTAAGCTCACTAAGAGAAATTAAAAAAAAAACTTATTTTGAAAGAAAAGCAAGCTTGTTTAATCACCATGAAAAGTAGTGAAGGCAAGATGAAGCAGGAAGACCAACAAAGGGATTGACCTTTGCTTGCAGCAAAAATACATTTTGCCTGGAGATATGATAATATCCCTGAATATATGGGAACAAGGTTGGTGCACTGCCATGCTGCCATGAACTAGGAATAATAGCAGTCATTCTTGTGCCTGTCCTCAAGCAAAGCATAAACAACATGGCAGCCTTTGATTGAAGGCTTTGAAACGGAAATGCTTCTTTTCATACAGTGTGCCATTGAAGTGGGATGTGGAGTGACAGTAATTATCAAATCTTGTATCCTAATGCCTCAGTGGCATCTTACTGAAGGGGGACTAGGTTAGGGAACTTTTAACAAACTGGAAACACATAACTCCACGGAGCTTGTTAAGATGCACCCACGTGTGTACAGAGGTAGCTGACTTACGGCATTGCAAGGTCATTCCTGAGTACCTTTTTTTTTTATGGTGGTAAGGGAGAGGCTTCTGAATACTGAAAGATAGAGTATGTCACTCCTGCCTTCAGGAGAGCAAGAGTGATCCAGTGAATGACAAGACTGGTCAGCCTCATCTCAATCCCTGAGAAAGTTGTGGAGCAACTAAGGCTGGATACGATTTCCAGACACATGAAGGATGGGAAGGTGATCATGAGTAGAGAGCACAGATTTATGAAGAAGAAATTATGCTTAACCAACCTGATAGCCATCCACAATGAGGCAACTAACTCACTGAGCAAGGAGAGAGGTGTGGATGTTGTTTACCTCAATATAAGCAAGGTGTTTGCCAGAGTTTTCCATTAAATCCTCACAGATACACTGACAAAGTACAGTTAGATAAGCAGGCTTGGGGCTCACTGTGTGGTTAGTGGCCTGAAGTCCAGCTGGAGGCCAGAGAGTAGTGGAACACCACAGCCATGGATATGGGGGCAATACTGCTTAACCTTTTCACTGATGACCTGGATGATGGGTCAGAGTTCACCCTTAGGAAGAATGCAGATGACACAGAGCTGGGAGGAGTGGCTGATACACCATATGGGTGCAGTGTTGTCCAGAGGGACCTAAACAGGTGAAGTGGGCAGCCAAGAATGTCATGAAGTTCCACACAGATACATGCACAGTCCCGCCCCTGTGGAGGAACAATCCAGGCACCCACGCGCACTGGGGGCAGAGTGGCTGGAAATCTGCTTTACTGAAAAGGACCTCGGGGCCCTTCCTGGTGTACAGCAAGCTGACCAAGAGCCAACAATGCACAGCAAAACAGGCCAGCAGTATTCTGGGGCATGTTAGGAAGCGCATTGCCAGGCAGGCTGAGGGAGGTGATCCTTACTCAGCCCTGGAGAGAGAGGTGAGCAGAAGAGGTTTTAAATACCTCCACCTCGCAGATGCCACCAGTTAATTCATGTCCTCTCAGTCTGAAGTCATAGCATAAAATGGATAAAATGGTAGAGAGAATAACTGTGTAACTGAATTAGTGTCCTGATGTACACACAGGAGCTTCAGTGAAAAAACATCCTGTGTCTGGTACTTAAACCATACTAAAAAAACAAAAAGAGTTAAAGAAAACGGTGATTTTCACTGATACTTGAGGAACTAGATAAGAGTACAATTTACTCAGCTCACTACTGGGAGTGAGTTATTCATCTTCCAGAGGGAGATGAAACACTTGCCGCATAGCTCGTCACTTAGAATCCATACAGCTCTTTGCAGCCATGGGTACTATGACTGCTATCAAGGACCATAAGGATGAATTGTTAAGAGAAAGAATGAGTGATGAGATTCTCACACAGAAACAGGTTATCTGAAGATCCTTCAGTACAACAAGGAAAAGAACAGCATGCTGGAGAAAGGGGTTTCATGACAGACACCTCGAGGGAATACAACAAAAACCTGTAAACTTTACCATGCTCTCTTGCAGAATCACTACCAAGGAATAAAACCTTCCCCCGCCCCAAAAGAAAGCAAAGTCAAAGCAGTCTTTTTATTCAGTCTGCAGCTTTCTTCCATTGTTCATTACAATATGTTATTCTAGCATAAATGGAATTTAGGAGGCGATCTCTCTGGCTGATGGTTTATTGGTGAGAATATCAGACTTCAACTATCTCTGCAAATAATGGGCTTTCTCTGGAATAGCTGAAACTCTGACAGGAAGGAAGAGACTTTAGAGGGAATTTCCCCTAGATAACAGTCCTTAGTTTATAGAAATCCTGTTCCATTATCTCTAAATATTATAAATATATGGAGCAACACCATTTAGTGTGCTGAATTTGCAAACACAGTGCTCTCTGCACAAATCTTCAATATTTTTAGCTTACAGATTTCTTTATACTCAAAATGACAATCACAGATTTGAGGAAATTTAGTGATAAAAATACAGAACTATTTTAATGGACTCAGAACATTTCCTAATTATTTCTCTACTCCAGTTTTATGAAGTGAGGTGCATAGTCTACCCTTTTCTGGAAAACTTTTATAAGAGAGCAGAACAACAATAAATCCAGATCCCACTGCTTTTTAGTAGTTTCTTTCTACAAGACTAGTTTACTGTTTAGTTAAGATTTCTATCTATAGTCAACTGTGCTCTTTCTATTTGCTCAGGACTAGCTTACAATATACCAGGTGAAAGAAATTATCAATAAGCAGTTTATAAATACATTACATGTAGAATGTGAGAGAAATACACAAATGGCAACTTTTTTATCTAAATGTTTTCTGAAATTTCTGTATCATAAAGCACATTGTTATTTTCTATATAAGTCCTGTTTTTATGCTATGTTGAAACTCTTCCTTGTGTATTTTTGTCAGAGGTTCCGTATGACACTGCCTGTTGAAACTAGAGGGAAAAAAACATTGCAGAAAATACAAATCATCTTCTCTGCTATTTCCTTTACTGGTGAATACTACAGCAGTAAAATGCTCCACACAAAATAAGTGTTAGCTATGTTTCACTACTTTTTATCGTAGTTCGCTCTTTATAATTACATCTTAAAAAATAAGGAAGTTAATTCTCCATTAGGAAATGAAAATTTGCTGGTATTTGCTTTTATTGTAAGATTTTACACTACGAAGCAATTTTGACTTTAAAAGACGCTTGTCATCCTTAGATGCTTTCCTTACTTGGTATGAATTGCTATCCATATAGGTACGGTACGCTGGTATTACCATTTATCTTACTATACACTTAATTTAAGATAATGCATATGACAACCTGTCAAGCAGTCCTCCTGTTCTGTTTGGAAGGGGTAGGACTACAAGGCAATTAGAAATTCAGTGTGTAAAGCAGACTAAAAATTTCACATTTGAAATGCAGTTCAGCAGTGGGTTTCAGTAACTCATTGGGCAGTATTTTCTTTTTGTTTCTAAAATTCAGATGTTTATTTCTAAAAATACTAAACAGTGCAAAGGGAGGGACAGTATTAAAACCTGTAACTTCTAAAAACGTGGTCAGATAATTTTAAGAATATTTGTCACCCTAGTGGTGAGTAAATGATCTCAGTAGGCCAGCTTTCCATGCGGCCTTTGCACATCTCTCATTGTTGGTCCATTCAGGCAGGAAGGAAATGCCTGGGTTCAGTTCTTGGTGTTCTGTAAAGCTTCTATGAGAGCTTTGTTGTATTCTTTGACCAGCTTTTTCACATTCTTCATTATTGGCTGGTAGTCACTCTCCTGACTTTTTGTTGCTATGACTGATTAAAAGAATTAAGGAAACAAACTGCCAGTATAAATATGAGCATAATCACAGATCACAAGGGAACCACAATACCATACATTTCCTTCTGTGAAAACTGTCAAGGGGTGAAAATAGTGGAAAAAACTCAGACTGGGGCTAAAAGATTTACACTAATTTACTAGCTGCCATCTCATAACAAGCACTCTAGAAAAAGAAAGCCTGAGTCACTTTTGTTTTCATATATAAATATATATATNGACTCTGCCTATTCTTACATTGCAAACCAAACCATTTCAAGGCATTCAGCTATGTACAGCCACACAGTCAGTCTGGCTACAAAAGTCTCAGTCCAAGAAAGCAGCCCCTCTCCAGTAGCCCAAGCAGATAGAAGTACTCTGTATAAGGGTCTGCACTTGGACAGGCAATATTTCATACCAAGTTAGGAGATACTTTAATATCCTGGTCATCTTTTTCTCTTGCTTTGTCTTAAAGTCTTTTCTGTTAAGAAAAATTGTGTTTTAGAGTATTGCCTTAATAAAATATTTCTGCAGAGCCTCCTTCAAAGAGGAGGTGGCTCCAACTATATTACACTGTCCAAGACTTTTTTCAGATGTTTTTCTAAGAATTAGAGCACTTATCAGATTTGAGAAACGGGATATTTGCTACATGAAGAAACCTACACTATATGTATATGTATACATATAGCTATACGTATATGCATTAATTATTAAAAATATTATCATCAGTATTATTTCTGTGATGACTAGGCTATCACAGAATTGCCTGAAATATATCCCCATGCCATCTTCTGAGACATGAAGGAATGTTCACTGTCCAACACACTACACTAGATGGAGGGGTCTAGCTTCGATGTTACCTTTACCAATTACATTTGTACAGTAATCATGTAACAGTGATTTTGTGCGTCTTAGAGATTTCAGATTTTTTAAATAAAAATTTATTTCTTAAATAATTTTAAAGAAGTAATTTTATTGCAGTGAATTCACTGTCCTTAGAATATAAAATAAAAGTGCAGCTTGGTCTTATTCAGATCTCTATCATACGAGATGAGATGAAACATTAATTCCAATTAAAATAAACTTGAGTACTTTTCCTAATTTCAAAAACTATCTTATGAAAGCCATCTGCAAAGCAGCAAATAATGATTTTGCTGATATGATTACTGGAATACAACTCGTTAATTTGAATCACATAAAGCGAGAACTACAAGACAGTTCCCCCACCCCAGCATGTTTGCAAACAATGCTACACTGGGAGATTAATTTCAGATAAGACTGGAGAGATGTGAAGATGAACTTTGTATGAAACCTAGGGGCAAACCTGAGAAAGAAGGAAAAATTCCGACTGCAAGGCAAAGCTTATGCTTTAGGACCCTGTAAAATTGTTTCAGACAACACATGCAAGTTTTGCTATATATAATATCTATCAGCTAACCAGATATTTGAAAAAGATTGCCTTTCCCCTCCTCCCCTGTCTTCTGCAGCCCATTCCGTCCTGTCTTATTCTGCTGGAGGAAACAGACTTCTTCCTCAATTAATACAGTGTGTGAATTTGACTCTTACTTCTTAAAGAAAAGGATACACTCCTTCATCATAAAGTTATTTTGCTCATGGTGCTGCCACTTCCTCTCCAAATTTGTAAGCTGAAAGCACAAAAACACAAAAAGAGCCAAAAATGAAAACGGTAATTATTATGCACATATTTTACACAAATAATTTTGTATCAGTACCTGATATGCTATCATCTGATAAGATCAAAGTTTCACATAAAAAACACAGAAATTATAAACAATGGCAAAATGTTTTTAAAGCTGCTGCTGATTAACCTGCATGTATAATTAAGCACTTCATAATCCATCTGTATAAAAGCACTGCATGCAACTGCAGTGACAGATGAAAAAATCAGATGAGAATTCAAGACTTGTCATATAAGGAAGTTACTAGGCAAGTCAGAAACAAAAAGGTGAACAATTTAGGGAGATACTAATTCTCATTATGCTTCATATAATTTAGATGATCTCTTCTTAGAATCAGTAAGATCTAAAATCACCAAAGATACAATATTTCCTGACACTGTCTTGGACTTTGCACTACATAGAAGAAACTTCCTTACTTCCATAGTTAAGTTTCCTGTCTGATGCCAGAAGTTGTGATAAGAACAGAGCTGCAGCGAGAAGATTGTAGGATTGTGGGTTCAGTGCTGGCACTTCTTCAATACTTTCAGCATCAACAGGAAACTAATGTGGACATTATATTGATAGCTGCTTCCTTACAATACCATTTTATATTTGTTTTTCTGATGCTACTGTTCAAGGTTCTGCATTTCAAGATACGAAGATGTTATTTTTAATTGTAAAACTGAAAATCATTCTGAGACTAAACTTTCAGTTGAAACTAAGGTAATAAATAAGGAAACTATTGCAGTATTTTACTTAAAAGCTTATTCTTAAGCTGGAAGAGATGAAAATAGTTGCTGTATAACTCAAACCTTAACAGTAAAGAATCAGTTATCTACTGTACTGGTTAGCAGCAAACAAGGCAGTCATTTGTTTCCAAGACTAGGTATTTCTGACCAATTAGAATTTTTATCATCCTCTTTGTAGATGTTGCTGCACACAACACAGCCAGTGAAGGAGCCTGGAACTGAAATACTTACTGTCTTGCACACAGAAAAGGGAAGATTCAGTGTATTTTTATAGTAACTGCTTGAAGACCAGTTGGCCTCCTGCAAAACTGCCTGAGTCCTCCACATTTATGAACACTATTTGTACTTCAAAATGCTTGATGAATGTCAAATAATCAGTTATTATAAGACATACCTTAATTCACCCTCATGATATTTACACTCAGGACATAAAAAGTAAAGAAACAAATCCTTTTCAAACACATTAAAATAGAACTGCCACAGCTTGATGAACTGAAGAAATGCTGTACAACTGCTATTTTACATAAAATGTTAAGCCTCAATATGCAAGTATCTTAACACTGTTTGGGTATGCATTTCTGATTTACCTAAACTCTAGAATTTTGTCTTGGCAAAAAAGACACACAGTATCTGAAGTCTTGCACACTTGGCATGTAGCTTTGAGGATTTACATCAGCACCCTAAGAATAATTATAATAATCCTTATAATAAAATGGACATATATGCCTCAGTCAGAGCTATGCCTTCTCATCTGCTCCACAACATTCATTCCAGGAGAAAGTCAACTTAAACATGTTCAATACGACCTTCAGCTTTTAACTGTATTAGAAAAAAATTACAGTTCTAAAGGACAAATATCTCAGCAACCTCAAGCAATAAAAAAACAGTGACATGTATAAAAAAAAATCAATTTCCCTTTCCACCTTATTTTAAGGTTACCCATTTTTCTTCTGTGCATTAAAAACTATATGCTAGTAAAGTTCTGCTGCCAAAATGACAGCAATTTATGTGTGTTTATAATGAAAGAATAAAAGCTGCTCAAGAGGTTATAAACATCTTCTTTCCTGATTCACTTTCAAAATGTAAACGTACATATATACCAAAGTTGTTTAAAGAAGTCTGAACAGACCCTAAAACCTCAGTGGCCTGCAAGGAGTAGAAGAATTGGAAAAAGGAAAATGGAATTAATAGTAGAGATTGAAAGAAAAAAATTTATCACCTTGACTTCAAAAGCAAAAGGGATCTTAGCTAATTAGCAGTGACTTTTTTTTTTTCCCCTGCAGTTTCTTTCTAAGTTCATCCTCAAACTACTTAAGCAAAGAAAGGGCAGAAGGTAGAGAGTTCTGAGCAAGATTAACACAAACACTTAAAAAAGGATTCACATACTTTCTAGCTCAGAAAGATCCCTGCTAGTAATCCAAAGCTTACAAGCCATTTGTTGGCCAATATTAACTTTTGTTTGAAAACAGCAAATACAGCTACACACTTAGAACACATGACTTAGAAAACTCACTGAGAAGGAATACGCAGATTCTGTCTGTACAATGCTTCGTGTGTATGAGAAAACCAAAACTGAGAAAGAAACAATTGAAGGGATAATATGTAACTTGACCAATACCTGAGCATGGGTCTCATTTTCTTGCAGCTCCTTCTTTAGTGTCTCATACTCTGTATTCAAATGCTCCATTATTTTCTTAAAAGCATGGCTGCGTTTTGTTAATTTTTCTTTGTCATCCTGGAGTTTCTAGTTAGAAAAAAACCCAACACAAACTGATTAATGGATGAATTCATTTGCTGCAGGCCTCAGGCACATTACTTCAATTTACCTTTCAAGATGCTACTTTTTTCCTTTTAGAACAAGGCCACACACACATGCATAAAGAACTCATAGGCTTTTCTCTAGCACTCCATACTCCATCCCAAAAATAATACTCAATAATTATGGCCAAGTTGTAGGCTTAGACAATACTGTATGTGCACCAGTGGGAACGCTGATACTAAGAATTTGTAGGAAATTCTCTTTTGCTTATGTTTTGTGCTAGATTGCTAAATTCAAAGATATGGGTATTCATAAATTACATCAGAAGAGTTTAGCTGAATTAAATTAATTTAGCTAAAATAAAATGTGGAGATTTTGTGGAAAGAGACTATCAAAAGATTCCCAGCTGAATACGTGTTACATGTACCCGGTTAATAAGTCACACATACAAGCAAAATAGTATTTGGATTCATTTGCACTGATATGCAATCCTGTTTTTCAGCTGTCAGGAAGGACTCTCAATCACAAAACTGGATTCCCCTCCACTACCTGCTCAAAAGCACACACTCTGTTTCATCCCTGTCATTACCTTTTTCTTTTCTTCTCCTGATGCTTTCAGAGCTGGCAAATTATTGTAGATGTCCAACTCTGCTTTTGTCTGTTCAATTTTGTCTTTAAGAGAAGCCAGTTCACCAACCATCTTGCCCTCCAAAAGTTCCATCTTCTGTAGGTCCATCTGCAGTTTTTGACTCTCTAGATCACCAGACAGACAACCTCTAATTAACAGTACTTTTTTTTTCATAATACATGGCCCATTACATAAAGATTTATGTTATATTTAACCAATATAAACAGCTCCTAAATATACTTCTGATTTTGATACTTATGGGACTGTTAAGGTGAAGGAAATAAAAAATTTGGTCTTCACAACCACCCCACAAGTCAGACTCATTCACTACGATTACAGTATTTTAATCCATAAGTGAAGATTAATGAAAATGTGATGATCTTCTGCATCACAGTGTTTCTATTTTTAATGTTTATAGCACCACACAATTAATTATAGCACCACAATCTTAAAGCAGTGGTGATAACTTACAAAAATTTTATTGCAGTGATGCAGACAAATTGAAGAAATATTTTTATTAGTTTTTTAGCATCATGTTATTTTTACTTGTGCTGCTTGAATATGGATAAGGCTTAGTTTCAGGAGAATAAATAGCCAAACTTGCTTTAAACATTTGCTTTGTACAGGAAAACACTTTCACATATCCATACAAAAGAAGTGTCACACCTTACAACATCAACATAGGCTACAATATACAGCATTTACTACTGAGAGTCCATTAAAAAAGTAACAGAGTTACAGGTAATTAAAGGAATTAGAACTATGAGTGGATTCTGACATAAAGATGACTGTAAGAGACAAACTGTCCAGACATGAGACATGTGAGGGAAGAAACAATAAAGATACACAAAGTAATAAAAATACCTTGACTCAGTCTTGGGGGTAAGTTACCTACCCAGAGCAGGGAAGGACTAGATGCTGGTTAGACTTAGTTTGGATGGTTTTGTGACCTGACCTGTCATTCTATTTCATTCACATTCCTGAATATTAAACACATGGCTACATCTTCTTATGTTTCAGATCTGTGTCTAACTCAGAAGAATTATACAGATAATGCAGTTTTTTTCCTGCATTCCAAAGTATCAGGCAACGTGGGCTATTGGGAGGGATGAGACCACACAAAGAAACTTTTCTTGGCATAGGTTTGCATTTTGAGATTCGTGCTCATCTGCTGAAAAAACGACAGAAAAATTCCCCCCCCAGCTTAACCACAGCAGTGTAAATCTTTAAAGCAGAAGAAAATAGATGTGGCTATGTGACAGAAGGACTTTCCAAAAACTGTGGGTATAGTTTTGTCAGTGGACTCATATGGGAAAATGTCACCTGATCAAAACACTCTCAGAGCAAGATTTTCATCTCTCTCATCTCTCTGCTTGTGTATTTATGCCATATACTTATTTTTTAGAGTGAAACATTTGCTTTTAACAACATTTCTGGCTTATTACAGAGCACTTCCATGATTTCTTTAGGAACCTCAAAATAAAAAAAAGACAAACCAAGATTTTTGTGTGCCATTTGCAATTATCCTGAGGAATGCTGATCCATAAGGTAAGATTGAAAATGTCCTCTATGTGTAAAGAGCATTTATATAAATATGAAAAATTCTTATGCAAATTAAAAGAAGGATTTTAAATTAAAATATTTTGGATTGCTTTGCATGTAAGTAATTCAGAGTTTGCCTTCCACTGTAAAGGGCTTAAGAAAACACTTTCGCTGTGTCTACAATATTTGATAATGGCTCAGAGTTTGACACTGAAGTTTCTGGTATTGGTCAGTGACAGATTGTAAACCACAACTGAACAGATCACAGCTTTACTTCTCTTGTTCCTACAGCACTGTGGTTTAAAGACAAATGCTTAAGGACATCAATAAATGAGAGTTTTAGATCAGAAACAGTAAAAAATAGAATTATCAAATAAATTCAGATTGGAGAGAAATAGCAGAAAACAACTATAGATGTTCATGAGGATTTACTTACGTCTTACCACAGCATTTTTACCTTTTACATAGTTGTTCTAATATCTGTATTTTGTTATTTTAAAATTATACATAGTTGACCAGTTGGAATTTATTTTCCATGTAAAGAGTAGTACCAACCTAAACGCCAATAACGAAAAAAAAAATTTTGGACTGTTCTGTCTAATACAACTATGAAGAGACTGCAATGGGTATTCCTATCCATTCATATTTTCTGGAGAAAAGGAAAGAAACTAGAAGGGACAAATTTTATCCTTATCCAGGAGCAGACTCAGTGAAAAAACCTCAAAACTGAAAAAACCTCAGAATTCCTCTAGAGGAAGAGACAGGAAGAGGATGCAGCCCAGTTCCTTCTGATAGGCCGTGAAGTTGCAGTGTCTAGCATGCAGTGTGTACACAGTGGCAAATTCTCAGAACAAACTACAGTGACCCAGGGAAATGTTTTTGGGAAACTATGCCATCAGCACTTTTGTTTACCCTTCATGGTTTCCTTTTCTTTTTTATTTTTTTTAAGGGTTCTGCTGGTGGACTTCTTATATCTTTGTTACGGCAAGAAAATATGGAAATCCAGATTTTAATCATAACAAAAGAATCCTGAAGACGACTGTGCTATAATTCAAAGGTTCGAAGGAACTTCAATGGTGCAAACTGAGCATTCACTGTATTTCTGAAAGAATCTTAGGTTTTTTATTATACTATCTGTGAATCCTAGCTGTCAGACAATTACTTAGGAATAATTTAAATTGTCTGCTGAAAATTACATACTGTAACTTCCTTCTCTTCCCTTGCAGAGAAAGAAATACGTCTTTCAATAACGCCTCTATAGCACTACGTGCTTCCAAAACATCCTTATATTGTAAAATAGTCAGAAATGACGCCTATATGAAAGAACAAAAAGTCGTATTTGAACTTTTAATATACGGCCCAGAAATTTAATCTATGCTACAACTTCAAAATGAGTCTCTGCAGACAAGCAAACACTAAGTGTTCAAACACACAACAAAAAACCAATTTCTCTAACATTTTATGCCAAACAACTTCTTATTTGCTCGTAACTACTTTGAAGTCACAATACTGGTTCCTATTTTGAAAATTATTACGAAATACAGCACATAACAGCCTTCTAACAAAATGATTTATAGTTCTTAATTCCTGCCCCTTCTTTTCAGCCAAACAAACAAGGAAAGGGTTGCTGAAACAATAATGATACTGGCAAAGACACAGAATTGTGAGGACAATTCTACCATAAACAGTGCAAATAAAGAACTAAAGAGATACTTGTTACAGGAATGAAAAAAAAACTACTGTCTGCTTTCCGAAATTACAGAGAACATCCTGAAGATGCTAATAAGTATTTGAGTATTTCGAAAATGAAGTCAAAATGAGTATTCACTTTGCAGAACCAAAGCCTCGGGATTTGAGAGCTATTCACTGTTGTCAGTTAATTGCCTGTGGTACATATTCCTTTGGAAAAGCATAAACCATAAGTCAATGATACTAAGAATTACATTTACAAATAATACAGGGTTAGATAACTATGGAAGACTCTGCTTCAGTCTATTAAATGCTCTTTCAAGATCATGAAAGATCTTATTTTGAGCTAAGTATTAGCTAAAGCAAATTCTAGCTTAATTCAACCCCTGTATTAAAATACACTTGTTTAACATCTATCTGTGCAAGGAAGATGACCATTTAGTGATAATAGTAAGGTAAGTATAAATAAGTATATATACTTATTATAAATGTAAAACATACAATATCTAATAGATAATAGATATAAATAAATAAATATAATAAATATAAATAAATTGAGGAAAATAAATAACTTGTTATCTACAAGCATTTCAATTTGTGAACTTGTCACTGTATTTTAATATTTGGAGATCACTTGATATCTAATATTTGGAAATCTTCTACATGTTATCAGTGTAACAAGGCAGGTAGTCTTTATTATTTTAAGGAATTAGAAAATCTTTTGCTGATCTCACCTGTAATCAGATTCTTAGCAGTGCTCTGTGATTTCTGCATTTCATTTGATTTAAAAGTGAGGTCTTCCTGCATAATCTTCAGCTCTTGATTGGTAACAGATGAAATTTGTTTCATATGATTCAGATTCTGTGTGTTACCAACAACAAGAAGAAGAACATGCTGTATTTTTGAAACAAGTGGTAATTGGACAAGTAAGAAACTCTCCTCTCCTATGACACTGTTACTTGCCTTTTTGACTACAAAGACTTAGAATATTGGAAATAATCTGAAGTGATTTAAATGTGAATGACTTTCATTCTGTCAGCTCCTGATAAAAGATGTATTGACGGACCAGCACAGATGAAATAGAAATGCAGCAAATATAAACTGTGTTGCCATATAGGTCTGTTGTAAAGTAAATCACAGTGCCTAAAATATATCTTACAGTATACTGTATTGAAATAGGAAGAAGACAATTAAAATAATCATAGAATCAAAATATTATTCGGATGAAAGTTTTCTGTAACGTAAAAAAATCTATGGGAGCTATGAACATTACAAGAAAAGAAGCCTTGAAAGTGAAAAAAATGGCAGACTGCAAATGGGAACAGTTTCTGAACTGTTACATTATTCATTTATAATATTTTCATTAAATATTATACAGCAGGGTATTTCAGATATACTTCTGGTAGATCAGAGAGACAACTGGAATATTTTTAGTTACATAACACTAGTGACAGAATACCCATAAGCTGAGATTTGCAAACTTTTGACAAAAAATATATTTCAGTAGTTTTATTTGCAGTATTTGGAAATGTTTATTATTATTAATGTAGCAGAGATGAAGAGTTATAGAAATTATGCAAATATTTCTTTGTTCCTGTCACAATATTACATACTATTCAAAACTCTTCCCCCAGAAAAAAAAGAAAAATTAAACGAATCCTTTTTTTAACTACAGCTGTACATGGTTTAATGTTTAATCATTTTAAGAGACTATTATGTAGATAAATATAAATAGATAAAACCCATCATCTTTCTTTATCCAGCCAGTCTCCTGTTCCGTGTGTCTAAACTCCTAGCTTGCTAAAGGAGGATGGAAATGCTTACCCTGCTGGAGTGCTCCAGGAGTGCAACAATGTTGGCTTCTGTTTGGGTCTTTCGTTCCAATTCCTGATTCTTCACGTCTTCAAAACTCTCAAGAAAATCTAGAGATTAACAAACACAAAAAAGAAGGCTCTTTCTTGCATGGTTGAAACATTGTTTCCAGTCAAAACTTTGTATTAAATTGCTAAGCAGTACAGTTTCAGATAGGTTACTTTAATTGTTTATTTAGAAGCCAGGTGGTAGGGACCTCGAAACTTGTCAGCTTATGGGTTGTAATGGAAACGAGAAGAATTATTCCAGTGACACACTGCACACAAGGCCACCACTTTCTTGTGTTCAGGTGAGGGTTGCCACCCAATAGGAAAGAAATTTCATCCCCACTATTTCTGATGCTTTTCTAAATGCTTGTCCCAGCAGTTGTTGGTCTTTACTTTTCTGAAAGCTATCAACATGGGCTACTCAATAAAGGAAACACGTAACTTTACTATCTCCAATGGCCTGAACTAAATGCCAAACACTGCTAAAGACTTGAGACCGGGTATCACCTCTTCCCTTCTGTGTGATATCCCTTAGCTACAAGTCTTATTTATGTTCATTTTAGTAACTGTCCAACTGAATCTGACAACACAGTTGTAATGGTGCTGGGCACTCCATATCTGTGTTCTAGGAGTACTACACAGCATTTCTGGTGACAGAGATATTCTAAAATAAAACGTGCTGGACACATCACACTGAAGTTAGGAGCCTAGCAAGATGCTGCCCAGAGCTCTAAGTTACGATCGTTTCTTTCCTGCTGGGTCTCCTCCTGAAACATGGCTTATACAAAGGAGCACTTGAGAACCATAAAAGTTTGCACACTTTTCATGTGGATAAAAACTGGAGAAGTCCTTGCTTGGGCAAGAAGGATTTGACAATGATAGAAAAGCATTTTCACACATTTATAAATATGAAATAATAAAACTAACATACATAACATCCAAAGATATGTATGTAATTCTCTAAAAATGAGCCTGACACAGTGAAATTAGAACATCAGAACAGTAGCTATATGATTTGACTAGTGTTTTTCTCCTTTGGCATTCTGGACTTTTTACGTGTTTTTTGTTTCAAACCTTTGAATTTATTTAGAAACTTTAAGCAAGGTCCACATTTACATCTCATCGCACTGCTTTCTTGCAAGCAACTTTCTTTTCCATCACACTGGTCTGACTGATCTTTCATTTGAATGCTATGTATTTCACAGACTCATAAAAACTCTTGAATGCAAGAGATTGAAAGAGCTCATCTAATTAATTCACTTGCTCCAGGACAAAGCCAGTTATATGTCAGTAATTCAGATGGTTGTCTATATTCTTCACACACACAGCTGCTGATAGATACTCTACAATTCTGGACAGTCTATTTCAACACTTGGTAAATTTTATTGTTAGAAAGTTTTTACTAATATCCAACCTTAAATCTTTCTGCAGCTAGTGGTGTATTACTCCTTTTCTATCCTCCACATATATACAGAAATAAATTAGTCAGTTATTATTTGAAACAGCCTTTTTATACATTTGACAACTGTCATAAATTTTCTCAAATAAAAGACTCATTCTTTCATATTTCCTTGCAGGTCATGCTTTCTGCATATCCCCATCAGTTTTCTTCAGGACTGACAGCCCCTTTTCTTTATGTGCAGAACTAGAGACAATACAACCATCTGACGTATTCAATGCACAAGAAAAAACATTACTTCAGATGTCTAACAAATTACACTCCACCGTATACCTACTGTTGTGGCATTTTCCATGTTAGTCTGATACTGCTCAGCCATGTTCACTTTGTCTTTCATTCTCTGAGCCACACCACAGAGCTGTACCTAATGAACTGCTCCCTACTCTGCATTTTTGCTGTTGATTACTCTGAGTGTAGAAACTTACACTTAGTCCTTTTCAAACTTTTTTGTAGTTAATTTCTAACATAACAAAATTATACTAAATTCTAACCATGTCCTCCAACATGATTTCAGCTTTTCTGATGGAGCATTTTCTGTGAAACTGTTCTGTAAGATGCTCTCTCCCATCATCCAACTGATTTAAGAAAAATACTGACTAACCTGAACATCCAACACACTGCAAAATTCTACACAATACATCCTTTCATTTTGGCATTGAATCTTCCACAATCAGTAACTTTTTAACTGAATGCACAATATAGGTTAATAATGGACAGTATTTGCCTAGCTTGCTTCTAAAAACACCACCAGACAGCAGAAGAGATACTGAAGTTAGAGTACACATCATCTGCTACACCTTCCTTATTCTGCAGTATTTTTCTATCAAAAAAAGAAAAAAGATGTTTGTATTCAACACATCAATACTAGTGTTATTCATACTCCTATTCCTGTAACATTTACATATTGTTTGCTTAGTTTTTCCAAATTATTTCTGGAAACTGATACTAATCTGACTGGTCTGTATTTCCCTGTCCCCTCTTCTTCTACACGGGCATCATATTCGCCCTTTTCCCATCCTTAAGACTCCTCCATGTTCTTCCAAATCTCCCAGGTCTCAGGTCCCCCAAATCACTAAGTGGTCTGGAACTGTACCAATAACCTTTGATGAAGGGTAGAAGCAGAACCAAAACCCAAAAAGTGAAGCCCTGCTGACAACCATCTGTATTAATACTGAAAATCCAGATCAAGTGAGCTTTGTGTTTTTGCTTTTCAGGAAACCTGGAATTTGAAAACACAGAAATTCCCCGAGTTTTGTCTTATTCATCTTCTCTCATTGTCAGCTGAGACCTTTCTTTCAGCATCATGCTAGCTTTAAGTTATATAGAACATTTTTAGAGCACACTTAAAAAAAGTCCCTTGAACTTCCATGGCATGTTTAGTGACCATTTTTTCTTTTGCTGACCAACTTTTTTTTGCAAGCTGTCTCCTACAGTATACTAGGAATAAGGTATACTTAAACCCAGTTATTTTCATCCTCTGTTAGTTTCTACTAAAGTCTCTACAACATTAGGACTTTTTAATATATAACAAAGATTTAGCAGCATTCTTCTTGAGTAAATAGGTATGAGAAGCCTTAATTTTAAAGAATTACACTATATCTACAGTCGTCCATTTTGAAGTTCTGCTTTTAATCACTTAATCAATTAATTCCAGCCTTGCTTTCATAAAATAAAGTTGTGTTCCGAAGACCTTTAATGCTCGATGAAAAGCCTTGAAAGATGCTCCAAATATTTGTGACTGTCCTGTAAGATTTCAGTTATCCACAGAACAAGACCACAGAACTTTATGTGAAGATCAGTACATTAATACTTTGAAGCTATAAATTAACTGTTCTAAGAACAAAACAAAACCTGTATTTTAGTGAAATTAGGCCAAATATTATTTATATATATTTATATGTAATATTAAGCTAAATAATATTAGACAACTTACTGTCCATGCTTTCTTCCCTCTTCTTCAACTCCTTGTATTTCCAATTTTCTTCTCCTACAAGAGATGTAACACTGATTTAACTTTATATTGTCTCAGGCCTGGATTCCTTCAGGAAGGCAAAATCTCTGTTTCAAAAATAAAATTTCTACATGTCTAGGAACTACAGGATGCATCCTATTTCATTTAATGTAGTCAGGTCAACTATGTCATATACATCTTTATATTAAAAAAGAAGATAGCTTAATAAATCAGCCTCAATACAATGTTAAGAACCTTTTAGGGGTTACAATTTCTGACGGATAGGAGTGGGATAAATACTTGGTTTGGACAAAGGAAGTTCACAGGGTTTTTCTGAAGTCAAGTGAATTTCAACAATGGAGAACAAATGCTTCTATGTATTTGGGCACCATGATTAGTTAAAACTTTCTGCAGCCCTGTTTAATATATAAGCCATTTCAACTGCACTTTCACCTATTAGAATGGACTTTCATAAGGATACACAGCTTGCAAGAAACTGATAATCTCAGGGAAATAGACAGGAGAACTGTACAAGCAATGGTCTAGGAAAATAAAATACACAGAAAGCTTTCTACAATTAAGTTTAAAAGAACATTTCCATACACCTTCAATATAGTGGCATTATAAGTATGTAATAACATACATATTCACTCTATCTTTAAATTCAGCTACTGATTATAATAACTCATAATTTATATGTACTAGTAAAGTGGGACACCTGATATTTGCCATAAGAAGATGAGACTATTCATTTCCTAGAAATAATTTTAAGTTTCAAACATCTAAATTTTTAATTTAGTCTGTTTTCTATTTAACAGAATCTTTTAATTTTAAAGAATACAAAGTAAAATAATCAAATAGATACAGATAAAACTGAGCAAGCAAATTTCTCTACGATTTTTTATTTGTACACCCTC
Source organism: Rhagologus leucostigma (assembly GCA_013397725.1). Taxonomy (NCBI): domain Eukaryota; kingdom Metazoa; phylum Chordata; class Aves; order Passeriformes; genus Rhagologus; species Rhagologus leucostigma. Next base: position 66,069 of record VZTD01004860.1, read on the forward strand.
ATGCTTTCCTTTTTATCTAGTATATAAAAACAATAAGAACACCTGAGGGGCCCTAAGGGACCTCGATTCTGTTTCAGCTTCCTTGCAGCTGTGGCTTTGTTCCTTGCTGGACTCTCTCTTTCATTTTGCCAGGCAAGGCACCAATAGTTAATAACTTCGCCTGTTCTACTCTTAAAAATTCTAGTCATGGTGAGCCATGAAACAGAGTTACGTGATCTGTCAAGTGTTTAAAGAAAAAAATATTTGAAGACCACAACTTTGAGATGTCTTTACAGTATGTTTTCTTTAAAATATGCCATTAATACACAAATATCTTAACCTCTCCCGCAATTTATGAAGGGTTAAGTCTGTTGCATTATGAGTTACTGTTGACCTTGACTAATCATTAAAGTTAACTGCTAGTATGTAGACCATGTAATAAGTGGGTGAATTATTTACTTATTTAGATTTTTTTCAGGCAAAACCTAAAAATAGTTATTTCAACACAATCTGTCTTTTTCCTGCTCAAAAATACTTTTAACACTGAAATATTTATCCTGAAACATTAAAAAATCCTTAAAATTTCCTTTTTTTTTTTTTTTACTGGCTATTTCACTTGATATTTACATAAGAAACTTTAGAGCTGAATTTTGTGAATGCTATGTAATAATGTTTAAATACTGGTCCAAAAGTAAAGTGACTTGGGAGGTAGCGAGCACAGGAATTTCAAGGGCGCACCAAGATGCTGATTTAGAGCAGAAGTATGAACGGCCCTCTGCGATTGTCTCTCTATTCACTAGAGAAGGCGCCACTGGGAGTTTACATTTTTGTGTCTTAAAGAGACTCTTTATGAATATCTTTATTCCCTCTGTTTTACACCAATAGGTGTAATTCCCTCTACATTATACCACAAGGTAACTAGATTCTCAGTATTCTGACTGGTTCTGATATGCTGACAGAGAGCATGTACTTTCTCCTACATATGGTTCAAACACTCTTCTTTAACTGACTCCTTTTTCTTAAACAGTGAAAGACACAGTCCAGCAAGCAATGACTGTGTGTGTAAACTGAACTGTAAAATGTGAAAAGCAACTTGCTTCTTACCTTCTGCATTTCTCCAAAGTTAAAATAAAAAACGGTTGCAAGCCAAACAAAAAAGGAAAAATTAAAGAACGATAAAGTTTGTAGTGATATTATCTGGAAACACAAAAGCTAATAAAGCAGTCTTAATAAATTATTTGCATGAAAATAATGAACTATCTGTAGAAATATGAAATATTTTGCCATGCAAAAGATGATAAACAGATGTCTGAAACATTTGTTTAGAGGCAGATTTTTAGATATTTATTCACCTGGAAGACACTTACAGCTAGATTTTACACTGATTGCCCAAGAAAAGGCATAAAGTAAGAAGGACATCAATTCATTAACTCTACAGAACTTAAATAACTTGTTATAGAGACTTTCAGAATGCAGGCATATATTTATGCATCTGAACAAGATTTCTTATAATCAAAAGAAGGCTTTTCATTGCATAAATCTTCATTTTATGGAGAACTTTTTACAGCTATTAAGGGCCTATGCTCAAACTAAAGTTACTTTCTCCAGAACTGTACTTCCAGTGCTAGGACAAATTCCAAACTAACCTAGCCTAAGCACTAGCAGCATGTGTTTGCTGGAGGTCAGTATAAGCTAAGGCCATTACTGGGCAGCTTACAAACTCTTCTTGCAAAGATCAACCCAAGAAGTTTCAAAGACAGATAAAAATAATACTGAATTCTGTCTGCTTTACACATTGCTATTAAATATTCTCAATTCCACATTTGCTGACAGCGTAACAGATCATGTAAAAGGTAAAATTAACAAAAGCATTTCTAAATATGAGCTTGTTCTGCAGTGCTTCCAGTAAGATAAACTTCTATTCTTCATGCAATATTAAAAATAAAATTGGATGGAAAAGCAGACAGCTATCCTATTATTTTATACGGTAATTTTCAATATGAACTTGTTGAATGTTTCACTAAAGGTGGGTACTCGCCATTTCTTATGTCTGAAAAGAAAAGGCTGTACCTCTAGACACAGAACTTCTCATGCTGATGAGCACTGAACGTTTGCATAAGCCTAAAAGTTTTAAGCAACTAAGAGGTATAACAGTTCTTTGTAGAACAAACAGACGCAGCTCTGCCTAGTTTGCTACAACTCTAATCATATTACCTCGATGGTTCTCCAGATCCATATCAAGTCGTTGAATGACCTTTTTAAAATGGTCTATTTTTTCTTTTACTTCTGCCAACCTGACAAATAGATAATGAAAGTCAAGGTTAAAACTCGATTTGTGAAATCTTGTAGAAACTTGTGTTGTAAAATACTTCCTTTATTTTAGACAAAACTGCAGAGAAAAGTCAAGAATAACAATAGAAAAGCTAAATTTATCAAAACTAAATAATATCAGGATGATTCTTGTTATTATAAAAGGTATGTGTAAACCATCTGTCACTTTAGTCCTCTGTCTACTGTAGCTCATTTTTATTAAAAAACAATTTTTGTTGAGTCATCAGTAACTCTTAACTTACTCAACTAGTCCCTCTGCTGGTTGCTATTTAGCTTTGCAGAGGTACAACATAATTGTTAAACTGCAACAAATAACTGTATTCCTTAAACTGTATTCACTAAAATCCACTAAGAAATCTCCAAATAAAACACTCTGCTACATAATCAAGCAAAGTGTGAAATGAAATTACCTTTAATGCATTTCTACGTAAAATCTCAAATAGAACTCTTTGTTATTTTTATCTATTAAAAAATTCTGTTAAGCAACTTACTATCCAATTAAAATGCATTAAAAATTAACCAATAATTATAGTTGGGAATATTGCTCAAAAGAATTTAAAATTGTTTTTAGGAGATTTTATGAATTATCTCCATTTTTCTCTAAAGAAAGAGAAATCAAAAGGCTCAAAATCAGAAAATACTGTACTGTTTTGTCTATCCCTCAATACATCACTATTTATTACAAAATTTACTTGACTTTCTGGCAAGTGTTCAGAAAGACCCAATATCTAAGAATCAAGAAGCAATGCCCTTCTACTCTTTAGAATGGAACTTTTGTAACTCTTAGGTTTTAATAACACACAAACAAACTTCAAAATGTGGCTGCAGCATAACACAGGTTCAATTTCATAGCTATTCCAGAGGAGCAGCTCTTACAAATCAACGTCTTTTTCAGCCTTAAACAAGTTTATGTCACTGCTACTACCAATTTATACTCTCAAGGGGTGTTCATAAGGGATGGAAGTATCTTATTATGCAGATCTAAAATGTCTTATTGCTATAAAACTTGTTTACCTGAAACAGAAGAGCATATTATACTCTCTGTGGAAGATTAACACTAGTACAGGTTTGAAGATGCGGTGATGTTCTAAAAGTCTATAGAAATACATGATGGAACACAACTACGTGTCTTTAGGGGGTACATGTAATTTATAGCAACAGTATAATGGGGTTACTCACTGTCTTTCCATGCCTGCAATTTTTTGACTATCGTCTTTAACCTATAAAAAAGTTCAACAACTTTAACATATGAAATTAAATCTACAAATGAAAAAAAGAAAATTAAAAAAAATTCTGAATTCAAAATACAGGGAATAGAAACTTAGCATTTGAAATCACAAATTTGTGACACTGTCCAACAAGAAGTGATATGATTTGTTATGTCTTCCAAATGTTTAAAAATCATACTTTTAAAAATGAAATACACTTACCATTGGTCATTCAGACCAATAGTCCATAAAGCATAAATGGACAGTTACAGCGTAGTCCACTGTAAACTGATACGATTACTTCTGGACTAGGATACCTGTTCAGTACCCCACAAGAATACTCTCTGGAGTTAGTTACAAGAGCTGTTCAACTGGATCAGTTTTCCCAGCCAACACGAATTGGAACAAAACCAGCTGAAAAGCTCACTGTGCCAATTTTTTTTTTCTTAAAATAACAGAATGGTTTGGGTTAGAAGGGACGTTAAAGATCATCTGTTTCGAACTCACCCTTCCCCCTACTCCTCAGCCCCACCACGGGCAGGGATGCCACCACCCACTAGACCATGTTGCTCAGGGCCCCCATCCAACCGGGCCTTGAACATTTCCAGTGATGGAGCATCCACATGTTCCAGTGCCTCACCACCCCCACAGTAAAGAACTTCTTCCTAACATCTAATCTAAATCTCTTGTCTTTTAGTTTAAAACAGTTTCCCCCCTGCCCTATCATTTTCTGTCTGTGTAAAAAAGTCACTCGCCCTGGTTTTTTTATAAAGGTAAATACATCTCTTTAGGTACTGGACGTTGCTATAAGGTCTCTCCAGAGCTTTCTCTTTTCCAGGATGAACAGCTCCAACTCTGTCATCCTGTCTTCATAGAAGAGGTGCTCCAGCCCTGGGATTATCTTCACAGCCTTCCTCTGAACCTGCTCCAACAGGTGTCCAGGTTTTGGCTGAACCTAAAATATCCCAACTTTCCAATTCATTAACTATTCTTAACTTCAGATTATTTGTGCTGCCTAGAGCATAAATATAGGCAAGGTTCAAACTTAAGTATTTTCAAGTATTATCTTCCCTAAAAACACTGACTTGGAGAATCTTTTACATAACAACATTTTCTGTTCTTGCCTGCTTTAGTAATCTCTCTCTTTCCTCCTGTGGAGACTCCATGTTCTTATCCTCAGCAATCATTTGATCTCGATGTTCCTTGAGCTCGTGGAGCTTTTCATACAACTGCACAGCTTCCTGCTTTACCCCAGAGTGTGCTATTTCCTGTTGGGAAAAGCAAACACCTACTAGCTATTTTCAGATGGCAAGAGAGCACTGCGGCAATCATGCTTTAGTTAAGCAACACTTACCTATACATTGCAAGTGAAGCTTATTTCTTACAAAAAGCACAGAGACAGTAAAAAGTACTTTATAAAGTACCTTTTAAAAAGTAAAATTTATAATCCATATTGTCAATATTACATTTTCTGGAATAGAATATCCCAGTCAGTTACTTCTTGATTTACAAGTTCTTCCTTGGGCCAATTTTCTGGGTAGATTTACCACTTCACAGTTTCTAGGGGATTTCAAACTATATACAATTTTCAAAGGACTGAAAAATATCTAGTAGTATTTGAAAATTATACTTTCTGACTGTATGTTTCAGGTCATAGACCCTTTTATCCATGGAAGAACCAATACAAAAAATTCTCCTTAATAAGATTTTTTTACCCAAAACTGATTAGAAATTATTAGTGGAAACCAGAGAGGCAGATTTGCCTTCCCATACTAGAGCATGATCCTACAGTATCTGAAAATTTAGGGAAAAGAAATTAGAGATATTTTTTCTTCTTTACACTAGCATTCAGGGAAGGTTAGTACAGAGAGCACTGTTATACATACAGATCTTAGACTCTCTTCCTTTACATTTAGTGCATCCAATTCCTGCTGTTGAACAACCAATTCCTAAAGAGGAAGCAAAATGCAAAATTTAGATGAAAATTACTACTTGATTAATTACTTTTTTGCTCTAAACCTTAGTATGTACAAAATGCTGTAAACCATCCCATTGCTGCTCTTAAATATTTGAAAGACAAGACTGTGCCCAGCTCTTTCACATAACTCAGATGTAATACATACTTGCTTTCAGCATCCAACTTTTCCATTACTCTTATTGTTACTTGCAGTTGGGCTACTACCAAAAAATTGTTTGCCCATTTTCTACTATTTTTTTCTTAAAACCAGTAACATAGGTGGAACTTATTATCTGTCCTTCAGAAGTTTAGAGCCAAGTTTTAAAATCTGAACCAGCCATGACAGTTTCTTCATAGTTCAGAGAGACAGGTGAGCCCTGAGTACTGATTCAGCTCATCCTCAGACAGACAGGCAACACTGAAGTCATCTCTGTCCAGACTATACAGAGAAACTTTTAAGACTGTATGGCTTGAACTAGATCATTCCAGCGAGCCTAGAAATGTTACTCCTGTTGTTAATATTAGGATTAGTGAAGTAACAAACATTTTATAAAGCCCAGTTCATTTTTTCTGATACAGTCAGACATGCAATAATAACAATAATGATAGAAAAAGCTAGTCAGATTCACTTTTGTACCCAAGAAGAAAACTTTCTACTCAAGTAGTACAAAAATTGCCAGGGTTATTTTTCCCTTTTTGCTTGCTCTTTACACATGATGAAACATCTAAGTATTGCAGTGGCTTTTAAAATCTGCATGTCAATCCCTAAATTTAAACAGAAAACTATGAACATTATTTCTTTTTAAAGTATGAAATACAAAAAGACAAAGTATTTGGTCTTAGTCAATTGCTCTATTTTCAGGTACTTCTACAATTGATTAAGATACCAGCAAGCTTTTTTATTGTATTACTCTTTTGTCAAGCTCTTTAGTACTCAAATTTTATCTAAATCCCATGAAGCCAGTTTAAGAAATATTTTAGGTAAGCATAATGAAACAAGCCAACCTGGGAGAGTTTTTCATTAGCAGCTTTCATCTCCATATATTTAGCTTGATTTTCCTGCGACATGTCTTTCATTATGTCATCTGCCACAACCTTTTCACGCTCGATATCTTCTTCTACAGCTTGAATTAACTTTTCTGTGCTGTAAAAATATAATGGTTTTGTAACTTTTATCATTTAATATATATTGTAAGCACTCGTTTCACACTCCAGCATTCCTTCAGCCTCACTGAAATGCTCAGTGTAACATCAAAAGCCCAGACTCTACAAAAAGGAGTTACCAGCTTGTATCTAATCTTCTTGGAGCTGCATTAGGTATCCAAACATTCACAAAATGAAATACAGAAGACGAAGAATTCTCTGCCTTTACAATACCTACACAGTGTTTTCCAACACTCCCTCACTGTCCATCTGCATTGGTCTCAACACTGGCAAAAGTATAGTACTCCCTCTCAGTTGCTCTTAATCAGAATTTCTGGAGTAACAACAGGCAGTTTGAAACAAAGAAGCTGGTATGCAATATGTGAATGTACATTAAGAAAATATATTATACAGACATCAGGACTCGACAGTACCTGATGATGATGATGATGAAAAGATTACTCTTTGCAAAGAACTGTTGATTACTTTACAATGGAGAGTGGTTTCAGAAGCCTAAGCAGAGTACTTTTTAAACTATGCAATAACTAAGAAATTAGGCATTTTTTACATTCCTAATTCTGGACTTTAATCTTGTTAGGAAATCAATAGTCTGCAAATATAAAAACTTTACCATTCCAGCTATAGTGAGCTACAAGCAACTGTCTTAGCAGATTTAAAGAACGCATAAAGAACTGTTCTCGTTGTTTTATGATTAAGTCTAGTCATTTCTATGAAATTCCTGAAAGCTAGAGAGTTAATCTGAGAACACAGTTAAATGAAATTAAAAAAAAACCACTCCTGAGACCCCGAAGAGTATACCTTAATTCCCTTCACTGTTCATGAAAGACTGCTTAAACAGTTTGCTTGTTTCCAGAGTGATTTCTGCTGTTAAGAACGACAAAACCAGCCAAATATCTTCCTTCAGGAATTTTTTTCTTCTCTATTTCATTTGCTGAGATTGCAAGATGACAAGTGGTAAATTGTGTAACTGACACTATTGGATCAAAGACTGCAGACAGGAATGCCCTCAGGTTTAAGAGATGATGCAAAATATTGGAACTGCACCACCATAATTTCAGGATAAAGAAATAATGAAAATATTGTAGAAGCAGAGTAGAGTTGACATTGGAATGGACTTCTGAAGGTTGTCTGGTCCAACCTGTGCACTACTCAAAGCATGGTCACCTAGAGCAGGTTATCAGGGTCTTTTTCAGGTTTTCAGTATCTTGAAGGATGGATACCCCATAACCTGTTTAGGCAATGCTTTGATGTTTGTTCACTCTTACAAACAGAAGAGTTTTTTCTGATGTTTAAATGGAGTTTCCTGTTCTCCAATATGTGACCACTGTCATTTGTCCTGCCCTTAGGCATCACTAAGAGCAGCTCCATTTTCTTAACCCCTGCCCATCCGGTATTTACTCTGATAAAATACCCACTAAGCTTTCCCTGCTAGGTATTAAACAATGCCAGTTCCCTCAGCCTTTCCCCACAGTTCTTATCCCTTACAAGGAATTCTGAAAAGAGCTTCAAAAATGTAACCACTTCCAACTAGGTTCCAAGAAAGATCTATAATCTCCAGGAAACTCAGGATATTATGCAGAAATTCTGTTGGGTTAGCAGGCTGTGCTGCAAAAATGCTTTGGACCTGATGATAATGAAACAAATCAAAGTGATGATCTTCCACTTAGTATGGCAAATTTGGCATGTACTGGGACTAAATAAGAAATATTGGATGTTTGTAACATGACATTAAATTTAATACCCTCTTGAGACTAAAACAAATTTATTCAGACCCAGTCCAAAGAATGAGGCCCTCACTGCAAGTGCACCAGTTTATAAATGGTTAATTATCACAGAATCACAGAATCACCAAGTTGGAAGAGACCTCCAAGATCATCGAGTCCAACCCATGCCCTAACACCTCAACTAAACAATGGCTCCGAGTGCCACATCCAATCTTTTTTTAAACACATCCAGGGATGGTGATTCCACCACCTCCCCAGACAGACAATTCCAGTACTTCACTACTCTTTCCGTGAAGAATTTCTTCCTAATATCTAACCTATATTTCTCTTGTCGCAGCTTAAGACTGTGTTCTCTCGTTCTGTCAGTTGCTGCCTGGGGAAAGAGACCAGCCCCCACCTGACTACAACCACCTTTCAGGAAGTTGTAGAGGGTGATAAGGTCACCTCTGAGTCTCCTTTTCTCCAGGCTGAACAACCCCAGTTCCCTCAATTGTTCCTCATAGGGCTTGTGTTCCAAGCCCCTCACCAGTCTTGTTGCCCTCCTCTGGACGCGTTCAAGTGTCTCAATGTCCTTCCTGAACTGACAATGTTACATATGGTAGTGGAAAGCAGCTATTTTTTAAGCTAGAAGAGTAGTTTGATCCAAGACCTTTTGGAAGGCATGGAACTAGGAGCTGTCAGGGAGTTTTCATGTTACTTCTTTATTGAATGCTCCTCATGGCTCAATATGGGCCTATGAAAGATGTTGCAAGGTCTCAGCAGTGACAGTTTCTCTCAAATCAAGCCCAACTTCGGATATGGAAGAAAGAAAATAGAGAAAGTGCAGTAAAAAATGCAACAAAATTCTAAGAGTGCTGACTTTCATAAGAAATCTCCACACTAGATGTAATTCTCCTGAAGACATGGCAGTATGGCTTAAAGGGAGCTTGTACTTAAACACAAACATGGTGCCTTTCCTGGAGATCACTGGAACCTTCAGGAAGAGAGAGAATAGTTTGCTCCGTGTATAGCAGTACCACTCTCTAGGGCAGTGGTGTCTCCAAGCTCTACGGGATTTCTCTCATCTATGCCTGAGATTTAAAATGTGCAAGGCAGGACAAGGAAAGGAACCTAATTTTCCAGCCCCCTCTATTTAAAGTGTGTGTGGACAAATTAAAGAGTAGCCTCTTAACATGAGGCAATTCTCCTTTTCGTACATGATATGGGCTCCTGGCTAAATACTTCAAGATGATCCAGCATGTCCTTGAGACTAGAAATGTCTGACTTACTGTGATGCATCTTCTCTGGCAGAAACCTTCTGAGGGGAGGCTGAAACTTAGTGATTTTTCAAGAGGCAATAAAAAACTCAGCAATGGCTGTCACAGAAACACAATTCATTACCACAAGTAATTCGAACACTACGGATGAAGCTGAATCAGGGACGAGGCTCGGAAAAATTGTAGAATGTTTTGAGATACTATGCAAAAACAAAGTGCCAATAACAACAAAGACATAGTGAAGTAAAACAATTTCTACAGCCACATATTGGAGAGCAACGGAGATGGAAAGGAGATGAACTGTTCTGTAGTTTGGTGGTGTGCATTGGACAGAACGAGAACCAATGCAAGTAAAAATTTATAGGACACAGTGCTTGTATATCAATATAACCCCTTTTTTTCAGCCTGTACATAGACATTCACTCCAGATCAAGTATGATTTGTTTTTAGAACTTCCTGAAATACAGCCCTTACTACAGACATCCTTATGGATCACCCTGCAGCTCCTCTGACAATGATGTTTCCAAAACACAAACATTAACACAGAGTTAACTAGCTACTAGGAAGCTTTACTTCGGTATGCAAATATCCTGACATTTTCTTCATTTGATGAATGATCAAATTAAAAATGAAAGTATTTTTCTGTCTCTAGAATTTTTTTAATTGATTATAACTCAACTTGCTTGTAAATTACCTGTGGCATTTAAACTCACTGCTTCCTCTACGATCTGGAACTTGATACTTCAGTATATTACAATTAGACTTTCCTATTGGCTGCTGATCCAATTAAATCCAAGATGATTATAAGAAGTTGCTCAACTTAGTCAATCTTTTGCTAAGGATTTTCTACGTTTATTATTTTTTTACACTGCCTAGTTATTCATCAGGTACAAAGGTTGAAGAAAAACAAAGTGCTGTTTCATCACATTATTTCTTGTCAGTGCACTGAAAAATCTACACATGTGTACATATGATACCTCTGAGAAGCAACAGAAAGGTAAGACACTTGGCATGTCTAATTCAAAATGCAGGCAAAGATTTATTAGCATAACTTTGTTGCTAGACTGGAAGCAAACACATCTCAAGGTATATTAAACTTCAGGAATTACTATGAACCTTGGACATGCTGAGTTGTTAAGTAAATTCTGCTTCATTAGAAAGCAGTGGAATAGACTCTGAAAACCAGACTGATCATATAAACTCAATTACCTACCCAGACAAACAAAAATCGTTACATTATTTTTAAATGATATAATTTTCAAAGTTCTCAGATGGAAATTTTTAAGAAAGCACTTCTAATTACAAGGAAATATCACAGTATTACCACTGTATTGCCAATGTATTACTAGGCTGAGTTTCTTTCCAAAGCAGTTAGTTTAAATAGCCGTTCGTAAAATCTGGTTCTAGTAAAATGCTGAACTGCAACTAAAATTACAGATGCTTTCCTGTTCTTCTACTGATTATACAGGTTCACACACACAAAATGCAGGCAGTCACATTTGTAAGAAATCCCCTATGTTTTCAGTAAAAACTAAAGTAAGAGCTAGGAATTATGTTTTTGACTTAGACATATGTACAACTTAAATTTTCAACGTGGTTGTTATTAACTTACAGATTAACATTAAGAACAATATTTAATATATTTTCCCATTCTATTTAAGACAGTTCTGGTCTTGTAATCTGAAAACTACAATAATACTATTAATCTGTATTTATAAACTGCCAGGTTAAGACCTGCTCCGTTTCTGAACATCTAGGAAGCTGTATCTTTGAAGTCCAAATACACTGCAAGATTGACTTGTTAAAATAGTCATCTTGGGAATTCTCAAAGTGCATCATGTTTTCCACTAACAATACACAAACTGGCTAAAAAAATACATAGGCCACTGACAAGTGCAAAACCTAATACAGAACATAACTCCACAGGGGCTCCTGCTGCTAGCACCCCGTGTCCCTGCCACGGATAATGGCTAAATGGCAAAAGGTTTACGAACTCTTTTTGTATTCAATATAAGATTCTGACAGAACTAGAAATACACAATGGATCGGGGCAGAGTAAGCGGCATTTATCTTCCTCTTCTTTCCAAGAAGTTATGAAATTTCCAGGCTGATTCAGTTAGGTGAATGAGGTCAATCCTCTGACATGCAAATAAATAGAAGTTATCAAATAGACTTGACCAGTTTGTTCTATGACCTCATTTACTTCACTATGATCAGCAAAGGCCTCCTGGCACTCTTTTTAAGGACTGGTGGAGGTTTTGTAAATCTGATGGGCTGCCTATATTTAGCACTGTTTGTGCAATTAAACCTCCTTGTGTAATTTCCCCCACTCTTTTCCGTTAAATTCAGTGAATGGTCTGTACAGCTTACTTTAAACAAGTATCTTACACTTTACGTTTTGGGTTTCTTTTACTCTGGAAGATAGAAATCTGGAAAGGACATACTAAGATTAAATTAACCTCCTATCTTTTCAGATGCTTAAGAAAAACTGGAAAAATTAAAGATTCATTGATTTTTACATAACATTTTCATTCAAGTGTGGCATAAACAGGGACTAATTTAACATCCCACAGACATGGTGTAACATTACTGCTCAAAATGAATAGATACTGCAAATAGTACCTGATTCAAAGGCAATGACTGAGAGACCCTTTCTTTGAGAGATGTTAATGTTACAGTAAATACCATTTGTAGGATCTTTCCTAACTTTCAAAAAACAAGGCTCAAATCTGTACAAAAACTCCATCACTAGAGACTGAATCATGTTTTCTTAGTTCCAAAGATCAGAGCAACAACCATACCTTCCTAACAGAGAAGTCCAGGTTTATGTCACATTATAGGTTATACCATGGACAATAAAGGGATTAAAAGATTGAGCTTCTATTTAAAAATTCACAAAAAACGCTTAGTAACTTACGTAAGAACATAGAAGAAATCTGACTGGACAAACCAACAATTGTCTAGTAGAGTACTCTGCCTCTGTCAGAGGCAACAAGAGAAATTGTATAGGGAGAGCATGCAAGCATCAATAAATACTTTCTGCAGTTTACTCCAGTTATGATCTTCCAGTACTCATAATCACTTTAACGGGGATATTAAGGAGTACAGCCCTGCGTATTTGTTTTATAAATTTATGATACTTTTCTCTATTAACTTGTCTAACCAATCCCTTTTCTATTTGCTGATACAGTCTGCACACTGGATTTTATATATGGCTCAGTAAGTGAAAGCTGAATTTATTAATTCTGATAACCCCTGTTTTTCCACTTAATTTTACGTTACAAAGTATTTATGTAGAACCAAATTTATTAAACTATCATTGAAATAACTGTATCTATTAGTTTGTTAAGCTACAACTACAGAAGATACCAGTATTCTGGTCTTGATATGCAAAAGTGTTGTTTTTCACTAGGCTCCAAACATGAAACTCTATTGGCTTGTGATCTGGGCTGGAACACTGTTTTTGAATCCAGTCACTGCTGACTGCAACATTACTTCCCAAACTGTAAGTTTTACATGGATCTGAATTACCCCTATTTTTGAAAGACGCACTCGAAGCAGAAGGCATTTTAAAAACTGTTTCATTAACATAAAAGTCCTGACGAAAGAAATATAAAAATTCAAGTAAGAAGTGGTTTTCTCTGTGTAACGGATAATTAGTTGATGGCAGTCATTACAAGTGGGTGAATAACACTGAAGCATATTTGAGATGATTTTGTATCTCAAATTCTTCCAGACAACAGGAATGCCTCTTTACATATATAAATAAATCTACTCTTTTCAGAAAACAAAAATATTTCAAGTTATTGAGAGCAAACACTCAAATCTGAAAAGACTGCAGCTATGCTAAATGTCAACATAGAAAACCAAAATGAAGTTAAGTGCTATAATGAATATATATATAATAAATGTTTTGTTGAAGGTCTGCTCTAAAGATGTTTTCTGAAATTAAGAATAAACACAGATTTTTTAAAAAAATACATTTTAGAAGGCATATTTGAATTAATTTGCAGTCTTGAATAAACTTCCTCTACAACACCTTCTTTCCACATTATGTAGGAAAGGAATTCTTTTTTTACCCAACAAATACTTAATTCCAAATATTAATTCCAAAATAGTGTGCCAAACTGGTTACATTTCGGAAGACCATCACATAAAGACCCTTACATCTAAGCACAGAGCTCAGCACTAAGGGCTCTGGAACATCAGGTTTCTAGACACTAGGAGGATTCATTCCGCTGTATCACCAGACCATAAGTTAATTAAGAAAGATATTAATAGAACTTCATGAAGAGCAATATAACTTTTCTTTTATAGTGACAGCATGAAAAAATAGAAGATAGTTTTCTCTTGCCTTTAACAGTCCTCACTGAGACACCTTCATTAGTAGACTTTTCTACACTATTTAATTGTTGTCATTCTCTTTCTTTCAACAGGTTGCTTGTGAGGAGTCTGGAAAGAACCTCTCTAATATCCCCCTCAACCTTTTTCAAAACGTTACTAAATTAAGCCTCAAAAACAATAAAATCACTTTAGAAGATCATGACAAAGAGATTCTTGGACGTTTTATTAACCTCACTGAACTTCATCTGAATGAAAACAACATTACTGTACTGTGCAATAACAGCTTCTACAATCTGACAAAACTCATAACTCTGGATATTAGCAACAACTCTATTAGCACTGTTCATAAAGCAGCATTTGCAGGATTAGATCAACTCTCAGTGTTGAACCTATCTTATAACATGATTGCTCAGCTGGATTCAGATACATTTACTTCTCTAGAAAGCCTGACAGTTTTAAATCTACAGTATAATTTTCTGAAATATTTTCATATAAAATCATCTTTTAAACTGATTAAAATTGTTTTAGCTGGAAATCCTTGGATCTGCTCCTGTGACCTCCTTGACTTACAGATATGGCTAACCACCTCCAACGTGACATTGGGTAAGTTTCGGCAAGGACAGCGTTTCATATTTTTTTACATCAAATAGCTTTACTGTGCATTTTTTTCTGATGTGGATAAAATCCATCACTAACTTACCCATATTATGCAGTAATACAATAGCTATCCATGAGATTTTTTTTAGATTAGAGTGTCAAAAAATTACCAATATCTCATAGCCTTTTCACTGCTCACATTCACAGAAAATGAAAGCAACACTACATGTACATTCCTAAACATGGAAAAAATCTCCATCAAGATGGCAGCTATCCAACCAGCTGACTGCAAAATTGAAAAGACTCCTTTAGAAAACACTGTAACTTCCACTCCTGCTGTTAATCTCAGAAGTAGTGCCTTAATAACAGCTCTGACTCCAAACAACATTACCGGAAACAATGGAACTCGTGCAGGTAATACACAGATATTTCACTTAACTGCTTATGAGCTGTTCGATTTGCTGTTCCATGACTTTATACTGTTTTGCATTCCTAGTACACTCTGCCTCTTCCATAAAAGCCAGGACTACAGAACAAGCATATTTCCAGGTTCTCGTAGACAGTCACACACATTACGGTGAATGTTAAGGTCTACTGAGTAAGTGTTCAAAACAGATAAACCCCACAATTCTTAAATGATACTAAAAAATGACAATGAAATTTCAAAGCCCTAAAATTCAGATAATTGTCTAGATCTCTGTGTAACAGAACAAGGGAAGTAACTTTAAAAAAAAATTTGCTTTTTCCAAACGAACTGCTTTCTAGATGTAGTTGTCTTCCTAAAACATGATAGCGTGAACTTAGAGATTTTACTCCCATCCTAAATGTGTTCAGTATAAAGGACATGAATGTGCCCATTGCACATTCTTTGGAAATTTCAGTGATAGTCTTCTGACCTTTCTTCACCTTTCAATGTTAATCTTATGTGGAAGTTAACTCTTTCATCCTGAAATGCTTTACTTCTTTCTTCTGGCTAAAGCAGGAAAAATATCTACAGATAAATACACAAATTGTAAGCTACCACTGTGACACGTTTCTTTAGCTGTACCACCTTATAATTTATTTTAAGGTAGTGGCCAGCACACAAAATCAGCTTCTAAATAAAGAGTATTGGCAACTACAGTTTATAGAGATTTTTATTATAAAAGAAACACAACTGAAAGGATATGCCTAAGAAAAGACATGATATTTCAGGGTTCAGACATTATCACCATATAAAAAGTAAAGCCTGGGAAATAGAATTTGAAGCCAATTACTGATTATTTTTTTCCAAAGCCTAATCTTGGAATTTAACTTTTGGAAAAAAATTCTTTTACATATATATTTATTATCTTTTATATGACCCCAAAACTTTACCTTTGAAATGGACTTCGAAACAATTATTTTTTATAAATACGCAAGGTAGATTTATATTGCTAGGAAATATGAGATGCACATACATTATTAGTCTCTGTGATGTTACTGACTCCCTAACAACACAGCAACAACATTCTACTAAAGCTCTGGAGACACTCAGTAATTCCCCTATCAATGTCTACTTTGTGAGTTCTCAATATAACTGAAAAAAATCATACTAGAGTTCTTGCTAGTATTCCTCATGAAGATTACTCTTCTTTTTTTCCTGTTTGTTTTAAAGAGTTACCACTTGTTGGCAAAAGTTGGACCTTCCTAGCAGGTGTCCTAGGGTTTGTCCTAGGCACTACACTCCTGATTTTTACTGCTGTAAAGTGCCCGGCATGGTATCACTACTTGATCAGCTACCGTCACCGTCGTCTGGAAGAAAATGACTCAGAGATGTTTGAACAGGAGTTCTCAGCTGACATGAGTTCTTCTCCTTCAGTATTGGGTACGAGCAGTGAAGAACCCATTGTAATATTTGAGAAAGCTCATGTACGTGGAGATGAAGAAGACGGATTTATTGAGGATAAATACATAGATATTTATGTAAATGAGGAGCGTTAATGTCTTAAACAACGGATGCTGAACTGACATTTCAAAAACGTAGTGCACTCGTACTTCCATTTTATGCTGCCCATGCACAATACAGAATGAAGTTATGCAGTCTATCTCTTTTCATCTCGCCAAATCCATAACAAGATTTTGCTGCATCAATCATGAAGTTAAAAAATGGGATCATATGCACACATTACTGTCACAACAAATACTTCAAACCATGCAAAAAATACTCAGAATCCACTTTTTTATAAAATCTATTTGGCTACTTATACTGGGGGGCTTAATGTATATTGTTTGACATTAACAAAGTAGCAGGTAAAGTTGGCTTAATCACTAATGTTTTCATTGTGAAGAGGTCTAGAAGAGAAAAGCAATTTCTCTAAAACGTTGAAGCAGACCACAGCCAGACTGGAGGCTGGCTCCAAATCAATGCTGGAACAGCTCTGCATTCTATTAGGCAAAACTAACACAATCAGAGAATGGAGCATTTGGGTATTTTTTTACTGAAATTAGCAGAGCAAGAAAGACCAACTGCTGCATTCTCAAAAATGGGTACGTACAGTGCAACAATAAATTACCATTACTGTATTGCTACCGAACTAAGTATTTCTCTTCATGTTTTCTTAACACTTAAAAATGCATTTAGGGTGCAACAGACACATTTGCAAGCTGTTGAAAACTGCAGTACTAATGCAATGTGACATTATTAACTGGTGAACTGGTTGCTTCGGAGTGCTTACTGATACATAAAATCTCATTGCTGAGATTGTTTTCATCGGCAACAAGCAGGATCATATCGCTTTCTCCTGCACCCCTCTTGTGCATAAATTAACTCAAAAACTCACCCTCTGAGCCTATCACTACACAAGCCATTCTCATGGCTTACAAATTCTTATTGCAAGCACCTCACTGTCCTCATCTTTCCCTCCACACAACCCTACCTTACTAGACAGGCAAAGGTCTAGTTCCCACTTCTGCTTGCTTTCTTCACTCTGCTACACCACAACAAAACTCCCAAAACTTGACAGCAGATTGCCAAAAGACAGGACTCTCCATTGCCATCTAACTCTTCCTGGATAACACAGTAATTATCTTCAGAGGAGTAACTAGTGTTTAACGCTAGGAACTCCAGCTGCAACCTGGCACTTACGTATCATCTTGAAACTGTTCAGGTATCACTTGTGACATGCATTGCACTTCTAGGGTCACAGGTAACATCTCAACTTTCCCAAGCTGAGTTATGAGAAACTGAGTTATTCAAAGACGAAAAAAACATACACTTAATGTACTCACGCTTGTCTTTCTGTGAAAATTTTATCCATACTCTGAGCGTCTCGGTCATTCTGAACCTTTAACTTTAAAAAAAAAAAAAAGGAACACAGTCAAGTTTGTAATAAATCATGGAATCATATAGGTTGGAAAAATACCTCTAAGATGATCAAGTCCAACCCTTAACTCAGCACTGACAAGTCCACCATTAAACCACATCCCTAAATACAACATGTACACGTCTTTTAATTACTTCCAGAGAAATCGATTCACTTACTATTACCCTGGGATCTATTCCTGAAACACTTAGTAAAATACTGTTTAAAACTACACAGACAGGATTATAAGCATTCTCTCTTTATTACACAGACATTGTATCTTATTATTCAATCAAATGCAAGGAAAGAAAAGTTGTTTTGACCAAGAAATATTCAGGTCATTTTTCAAGTTACCAAAACAATCTTTACTGAAACTGGTTTGTTTTGTTTATGGACAAATTGATCATAAGAAATAAAATACGCATAATGCCATTCACGCCTTAACACTTAAGAGTATGTGTTAGAAAATAAAGAAGGAAAGCAAAGGAAGAACAAAAGTCTTTGATTTTGTGATGGCTACATCAGAGACCTATTAACTATTTTTTACACTGGAAACATTTAAAAGGCTGAAGACAAAAGAGAACTTAATGTACAGAAGACTAGGCAGCCTTACAAGGTAGTGCAGTCTACCTAAATTTGCCTCTCCTAAGACTAGTGTTCTGTGCTCCCAAAAAATAAAAAAGATATTTTAACACTCATAATTTGGGTTGGGATAACACCCCTCTCAAATTAAATCACAGAAAACTATCATGGGGCTGCTAACACAACGCTTCAGGCAATTGTCTTACTGCTAACATGTTGCCAACATCATGAATAATTTAACTGGAAAAAAATAGCTAAGTTTTAAGTCAGTGCTATGCTTTTTTATATATGTCAGACATTCAAAGCACCAAGAAAGTAACACACCATTTCACTGTTAAAGCACAGCAAATATCCTAATTCTTACCATATTGTAATTACTGATCACTTCTGCCATATCTGTACTGGTGTTAAGTATATCCACAACCTGAAACAAGACAGAATTCCAACTTGTTACTGCTCTCCTTTTCTTCAAAAAAAAAAAATCAGACAAAAGGTTCATGAAAACACAGCAAATTTCAGTTATTGCAAAAGGAAAAAATATGATAAAAAAAATCTGAATAGATTACATGTCATTTTCAGAAATAATCATGATTATATGTAGCTGTTCTAAGCACTGAAATATTACACAGCACCAATTTCTTAAATCCATATGCAGACACTTCTCCTAACGTATAGTACATTTTTTGTTTTCCTCTGTTTCCATCTCTTTCCTTTTCAATAACTGAATAAAGGCAGCATTAACCAGTACATTTTTACATAGAAATGTAAAAAAAAAAAAGATTCTGAATAAAACAAAAGCAGCACAAAGTAAGAGAATAAATGGGAGAGCATTCAGTATCAAAATTTGACAGCAGCATACCATGTTGTAGTCTGCTAGTTGACCTTGAAAATCTTTGATTTCACCAGCTAAAACCTCTGCCCTAAATACCAAACAAAAAGTCAAACTTTAAATGGTAAGATTTGTACACATAAAAATAAAATCACAAAAAAAAAATTATTCATTGGTTTTTTGAAGCCTGCCCAATACTTGAAAATAGTCTTGTGACTTAGAAAGTCCTCACTGCATTAGCTGCAATACATCTCACCGTTTTTCATAGGACAAATAGACAGATTTCTCTTGCTTGTACATTTCTACTTCTTCCTGCAGCTTGTTAATTTCTATTGTAAGTTCATTTGTTCTACTTCTGAAAAAAAAAAACAAAAAAGAATCATTAACACTTGGATGTACAACTAAAGCACAGCTAGAGCAGAAAATACATTTTACAATAGGAGATTTGAAATTAGTATCTCTCACACTGCACTTTGGTTCAACTCAGCATTTCTAAGAAGTGGTAAGTGCAGAAAAAAGCAAAATGGTTGTATCAGATAAAGTTCTAAGTAGCTGCTGGAAAACCTTGGTACGAAATAAAATTTTTTAATTAGATTTTTGTCCCTGCTGATAAAACAGATGTGGACAGAAAAAAACCACAGTATAATTTCACAAAATGCGGGTATCATCCATATTTAAAATGACATCTTTTAGGACTAACTATTCAAAACTGTAATATAATCAATTGATAAAATCCTGCATGCAATAATTTGCACAAGGCCTTGCGTTTGTAATTGCTAGCCGAATGTATAACCCAAGTAAGCCACCTGAAATGTACAATAAAAAATGTTTAGTTTGCAATGCTACTTCTTACAAATGGAGCTATCAGACCTAACAAACATCAGACGTGGAAGCTCAGAATCACTGACCCTCCCCTTACTAACGCTGTGCAAGAGCTTCTACTTAGCAAGCCTAACAACAAAACCTCAAGGGAATCTACTTCCTTTCTTCCTACAGAATATCTATATACAAAATAACTTTCACTCTTACAGCAGCACTCTTATAACAGTTCATTATAAGTGAACACCACCTATTGCATGCTATTGTCAAGCTTCAACTCTGTGTCTGAAAGGGAACAGACCACTAAATGTTTTGTTAAGACGTACCTCAGCACCCCAAGGTAGTATGTTTTATCCATTATCTGTCTCTGGGGACCTGATAAAAGAGAGCAATATGATATTTTGTTAAAAAAACCCCTAATTTAGATGAACTGTAAATTAGGAAAACAATCTGCAAAATTTACAGTTAAAAAAAATTACAACTAATATCATCTAGTGTTCTTAAACAGATATTATCTCATTAAAAAAAGAAGACATTTTCAGACTGCTGTGAAGATAAACATTACTAATACAAATATATGAATAATTACTACATAATAGAGTGGTTTAAGTATTCTGCAGTGATGGAAGAAGACACAGTAATCGTGTTCTATTATTTTGAATTATTTTTAAAGACAGCTCAGTTACAGAAAAATGTTTATCTCCTTTGGCTGCCAAGAGCAATGACAATAAGAGGAATGCTTTAATTTTCTTTCTTCTTGCTGCTCTATTTAATCACAGCTCTTCACTCTGCAATTTACACAGCGATGAAAACCTTTCCTTTAAAAATCTAAATATGCTTTCAAAAGTTTGCAGACAACTTGATGGCTATTTTCAGTACAAAATACCTTTCATTGCAGTTTTTATTCCACTTAACCCCTGTTGAGTCACTGGACGGTCTGCAACTTTAATCTGAGATGATAAAACTCCCCCAGGAGTCAAAGAACCACCACGAGAACCAGGTCTTGCTGTACTGGGAGGCATCTATTAAAAAAAAAAGAAAAATCTACCAAATCTGAATTATTACTTTATTATCCTTAAGCAATTACCAAAGTAATTAAAAACTTCAGTTAGTCTCTATACTCTTTCTGTAGGAGTCTTTTAGCATTTACATCTCTTCAAGGAACCAAAGCTTCAGTCGAATGTCTGCTGTAGAAGGTAAGAGATTACCTTTGAGCAGCTGTTCATTGTGTATCTGCAACATTAATGCTATTCAGGTCTCCCAGGTGAACTCTGGATGCTGGACCTCCCTGATCCCCTCCAGACAAGGTTAGCAAAACTTTATACAAAACTGAAATCTTAAATTCTTCCTAAAAAAGAACTTCTCCTCACTCCAGTCACGGTACTAGGAAAAAAAAAAAAGAATAGCAAAAAAAGGACAAAAATCTAAATATATCAAAATTAATAATATTTTCTAACATACCGCTGTTCCTATTCTGCCTGCTGATGGAGTCCTTGATGAAGAGGCAGGCCTTGACGAAGAGGTCAGCCCTATTCCTGCTCTTGAAGAAGAACGAGCTATGGGAGGTCTGTTACTGCTGGCCATATTCGTTTGCTTTTTAACTTCTCTCTGGCAAGAACAGAAA
The DNA here is from genome assembly GCA_013397725.1 of Rhagologus leucostigma. Classification (NCBI taxonomy): domain Eukaryota; kingdom Metazoa; phylum Chordata; class Aves; order Passeriformes; genus Rhagologus; species Rhagologus leucostigma. The sequence goes on from VZTD01004860.1 coordinate 87,806, forward strand.
TCATCCTTTGATTTGCACAAGGTCCTTAAACCACGAGAAACCGACTCTATTTAAAGCATAACTCTATTAAAACAAGTTGAAGTGGGTTGTTTTTGGCTTTTTGTTATCTGCAAAGCACTTCCTTACTGGATGGTACAAGCCAGCGGCGGGGCTCAGGAAGGACCACGTAACGTCCATGAGTAAGCTGGGGCAGAAGTCTCCTTTCAGTGCTTAGTGAGCCCTCGGCTTATTCTTGTGGCATTTATTGTTTCAGTATCTGAATGCAAATCCTTAATGAAACAAACTGGAAGCGAGAAACTGCTGCAAATACTCATTTGAGTTATCTACAGGCAGTCCGTCAGCCATCACCCGTCACTACAGCGATTCCAAGCTGCGCTATCCCTGACAAACCCCGGCAGCTTTCGCCATCCCCCAAGGAGCCCGTCCCAGCCGCAGAGCAGCGCAGAGCCAGCGCCCCGACCGCCCGGCGGACCCCGGCCCCTCACCGCGCCCCTCGGCCGCCATCAGCCCCCGGGCAGCGCCGCCGTATCGCGGCAACCACCCTCACGGATATCGCGATGGCCACAAATCTCACTCCAGCCTGCCGCGGCAACCAAAGACTACGACTCCCAGAGGGCTTCGAGAGAGACGAGCGGTGACACGACGACCTGGGTTGAGCGCGGTGCCTGCCGGGATAAGAAGTCTCGCATTGGCCGGCGACGCGCTCCGTGACGGCACTTCCGGCGCCGCTTCCGGTGGCGGCGCGGCCCGTGCTGTGTCAGGTCGGCGCTGCCGCCATGGCGGGTGAGGGCAGTACGTTCCGGCTGCGCTGCTCCCTGCTGGGACACGGGCAGGACGTGCGGGGCCTCACCCGTGGCCTCTTTCCAGAGGGTGGCTTCGTGTCCGTCTCGCGGGACAGAACCGCGCGGCTCTGGGCCCCTGACGGGTGAGTGCTGGGCCGCGGCGCTGGGCGGGCCGGGCCGGGCCGGGCGCTCCGGCCGGCGCTCTGCAGGAAGGAGAGCGCGGAAGTACCGCCGCAGGGGCTCCACCCGTGCCCTACCCGTGTCCCGCCGAGTTCGTCTCCGCAGCCGAGTCCTCCTCGGGGGCTGACGGCAGAATCGGCGAGGCCAGGGGAGGTGGCGGGCGGTAGGAGCCTGTTCGCAGGAGGCGTTCGTGATTGGCATTGTCACTTGCTTAGAATCACGTTAAGGGTTTAGAAGGGACTTTCAAGATCATCTCGTCCCAGTCCCTCAGCCATGGGCAGGGACAACCTTCACCAGAACAGTTTGCCCAGAGCCCTATCCATCCTGGCCTTGAGCACTTCCGAGGATGGGGTATCCACAACTTCTCTGGGGAACCTGTTCCAGTAGCTCATCACCCTCACAGTGAAGAATTTCTTCCTGAAGTCTAACCTAACTTTTTCCTCTTTCAATTTGTGCCCATTAGTTCCTGTCCTATCACCACAGTCCATGAGGAACAGTCCCTCTCTAGCTTCCCTGACGGCCCCTGTAGTTACTGGAAGGTTGCTATGAGGTCTCCATGCAACTTTGTCTTTTCCATGCTGAACAGGCCCAACTCCTTCATGCCTGCTTTTGGGGAAAGTTGTATGTTTTGACACAGTTAGCTGCACATCGATGTTGTAGTGCGCTTTGAAGATGCTAACAATGTCAGTAGTTCTAGGCATCCTTTTTTCTAGGTGGTATTAAGAATGTTGTTTCCACCTCACATTATTCAGTGCGTAAATAATCCTGCTAAGTAACAGTGCTGTGATTTTGACAGTAAGGCAGTGTGCTTTGAATGTTTAAAAAAACTCCATCCTTTCTTACCCTTGCTAAGCTAGCTTCTTTAAACATAAAATGGAACGCAAACAAAAAGCTATAGAGAAAATTAAATACACAAAGACACTGAAAAAGGAAAAAATTCCCCAACATTAATTTTTCTGATATTTATGTTGCACAGGGTTGTCTCGTACTGAATTTGTCTAGTTGAATTCATGAAGTGAAATTTTCAGCATATTACCCTGAATAGAAGTAGTACTGTTAAGCAATGGTGGAGATTCAGGGTATTGCTGGAAGCCACAGGATGTATCTTTTCCCCTGACTGTAGTTTTATATTGTGAATTGTATTCTGGAGCTGCTAGGCATGAATATTCTTTCCATTGCTTTCATGTGAAATAGAAATAATTGGCAAATTTGCTGAGTGCTTACATGTGTCTTTGTATTGATCTATGTAGCTCTGTAACTGGGATGAAGAAAAACTAATCTCATTAAGTGGGTCTTATTAAGTCTCTCATCACAAGGGAAAGAACTTGTTAAATTGCACAGAAATTTGCAGCAGGAAAAGAATTCTAATTCTAACCCATATTTTTTGAGAACTCTGTGAGCAAGAAGACATGAGTCATAATGTTGATATTGATTATCCTTTTCTGCTTTGAAGGCTCAGGTACTACAGTAGTCAGGGTTCAGTGGGTGAGCACACTGCTGTATGCTGTCTTGGTTTAGCTTTTCCGAGAAGAGATGTTGCCTTCATTTGTTCTATGTACTTTAAGGGGAGAAGATGTTTTAGTATTTAGAAGAGTATCGTGATTTCCTTACATATTTCAAGCTTGCCAAGCATGAGGGTATGAAGGATAACAGTATGATATCATATGATAGGTTGTGTTTTTTGGGGGTGGGGGAACAAACACAGGAAAACAAAACAAGCACACAGCACCACAACCTGCTTGTTTATTCTCTTGGAATAAGTAGCTTTTTCCAGTTAGTGCTGTACCTATTGAGGTTGGCTCAGGGTGAAGAAATGAGACTGCTGCTCGAGTCAGTTATACTCTGTTTAACTGTTGTTCCTCTACAATACTCCTAATGAAGAGCCAGTGAATATATTTGGCAGGCAGTAAACTTCATTTATGTGCTCTTACTTTAGCATGTACTCAGATATATATTTGAGTTTTCAGACTGAAAAAGATGCCATAAAGACAAACTGTAGCTATTTCTGATCAAATTTGGTATGGTGTTTCCCAGTGAGCAAGGAAAAACAAAGTTCTTCCAGGCCTATCATTACATTGAAAAATAAGTGGAAAGCTTTAAGTTTTGTGTACTGGGGAGGAATTCTGGCATGTAATTTTTGTCTTAAAATTTTGATTCTTTCTAGACCATCTGTAGTATTTATTCAGCACAAGGCAAGCATAGTTATTAATTCAAGAATTGTAATTTACTCAGATGAAGTATTGTTTCTGTCATGATTCTGAACTGATTATCACGTATGTTTAAGTCTTAACAGGGGTTTTACTGAGATGCACTGTATGAGTGGCCACTCAAATTTTGTATCTTGTGTATGCATCATACCTCCAAGTGACCTCTATCCTCGTGGGCTGATTGCAACTGGTGGCAATGATCACAATATTTGCATTTTCACAGTTGACAACCCAGCTCCTCTTTACGTCCTTAAGGGTCATAAAAACACAGGTATGTAGTAATTGTATGTTGGAGTTTTTATATAAAAGTTAATGTGATTTATTAGAGAGGAAATTAAGTTGAATTTATAAAACTCAATTTTCATTTATTGGTATATAATGTAGCAAACTGTTTAATTATGGCCTCTGCAAATAGGATTTTATAATCTTAATTCATGCAGTGATTCATTGCAAGGACTTGCAAGTTTATTCTGATGAATGTTTGAACTTTCACTGTCTCTCTGAATTCCTGGCAGTTCACAGAATGATTAGCCTTTTGTCAAGAGTTGCATTTTTATCAAGCAGTTAGTTCAGTTCTTCATGTATTAAGCTTAATTCTTTTGTCAAAGATGATACAAGTAGAAAAAGTCAGCTTCCTAAATAAACTTCCTCTGCCCATTTTGTTACTTAGATGAGTATTTAATATTAATTGGTGCTTTAAATGCATAGCTTTACACTGCGTTAATGTAGCATTTGCAGATTATCTTTTTTCTAAATCTTTGAATGTCACCATGGTTTTTTGGTGGTTAGTATTTTGCCTTCCAAGAAGGTGAGCTAAGTATTTTTGGTATGAAATAACTTCCTGAAGACATAAATTGTTGATAAAACTTTTCTTCTGTTAAAAACTATACCTTTGAATTAATTGTGTGTCTCTAGTAGTTGTCTAACCTGTTTGTCATCATATTCTAGTCTGAGAGAAGAGATCTGTGACTAAGAGAAATTTAAAAATATGAATGGCAAAAGCATTTCAAAGTTTTTAACCTAAAATTAAGAGAATTTTAAGCAGCTTCTTTCTAGGTTGCAATGCAACTACAGTTCACTTAATTCTCTAGACTCTTCAACACTAAACAGGCTACTAATACCAAATAAATCCCCTTAAATAAATCTCTTGAAATTGTTGGCATAAGATTTGTGGCAGTGCAGGGTACTTGTCAGTTCTGACTTGAATGTTCATTCCAGTTTGCAGCCTTTCATCTGGGAAATTTGGCACATTATTAAGTGGATCATGGGATACAACAGCAAAAGTCTGGTTGAATGACAGATGTATGATGACATTACAGGTAGGAAGTTCCTCTACATGGATATGAAATAAGTACTCTGAATTTGATTCTGGCAAGTCTTAACAATGTCGGGTTTTTTGCAGGGTCACACAGCTGCAATATGGGCAGTGAAAATACTTCCTGAACAGGGATTAATGTTGACTGGTTCAGCTGACAAAACTATAAAACTGTGGAAGGCAGGCAGATGTGAAAGAACATTCACTGGTAAATGTTGCTGCAGTTGATAATTTCACTGACATGATCTGTTCTTGTCAAAGGAGAACAAACATTAAAATCTTATAAAAGCATGGATAAACTGAACAATATTTAGGCAGGATTTTTTAAGTCCTAAAGTAGTTGTATGCCCAGAGGCAACAAGACTTTTAAAAAAATTACACTTTTTTTCAGAGAATTGTGAGGAATTAATTTTTTTTTCTAACTGCTCCCACAAAGATTTGTTGCCTGGATTTAGATGTGAGCTGTATAGAAGTGGCATACTTCTGCTAAAGGAGACAGGAACTGCATTAAAATTTTTTCTTTCTTTTGTAAAGGACATGAAGATTGTGTGAGAGGTTTAGCTATTCTCAGTGAAATGGAGTTCCTTTCCTGTGCTAATGATGCTAGTGTTCGAAGATGGCAGATCTCTGGCGAGTGTCTGCAGGTGTATTATGGACATACAAATTATATATACAGCATCTCTGTCTTCCCTCGATGTAAAGGTAGGATTCCTTTTTGACTGTTACACAACATTTTTCAAAATGAAATGGCAGGGTGTGTATTCTGATGTGCTGTGGCAATGCCATGACTAAAGAACTCAGGTAGCATTTAGTTTTTTTCTTACACCTAGTGTAAATAGATAAAAAAGATACTGTGATTGACTTCAAATTGCACCACCATCAGCACTGCTCTGGCAGTATGTGGGATAAAAGGTCCTGGGCTAGGGCTAATTGAAGGCTTAAGTAAAACACAGATGAAGCAGTAGGCAAACCTATTGTCTTAGCTGCCACCTGTATTTCAGCGCTGTTGCAGAGTAGTAAAATAGTAAGTGTCGCATGCCAGTTTGAAATAATGTAAATTTAGATACTTCCACAACGTGCATTATATGTAGTTTAGGTTAAGAATTTTACGTATGAGGCTTAATTACATTTGTTTTCAGAGTTAGAGTTTAAAGGTTCAGAACAAACTTGAGCCAGTTACAGAAGAAATTCCAAGTCAGTGACCTTAGTGTGGTGTATGGGACATTTGCGCATTTTTTCAACAGGTAAAGTGCATGTATATGAGTTGATGTGTGTATTGCAGACTTCCTATGCTGTCATGGTTTGATGCTGGCCCAACGCCAAGGCACCCACTGGAGTTGCTCGCTCACCCTCCCCTACCACAGCTGGGCAAAAGGAGGGANGTCCTCTGTGAGGCTGTGGGGTCTCTCCCACAGGAGACAGTTCTCCGTGAAGTTCCCGGCATGAATCCGCTCTCATGAGCAGCAGCCAAAATGCACCTGCTGCAGTGTGAGTCCCTCCCACGGGCACACAGTCCTCCCAAAACTGCTGCGGCGTGGCTCTCTTCCCACGGGGTGCAGTCCTCCAAGGACAGGCTGCTCCAGCCTGGGAGCAAGGGCCCTCTCTCTCCACCGGGTCTTCCACTGGATCACAGCCTCCTGTAGGCATCCACCCGCTCCGGCGTGGGCACCTCCCCCACGGGATGCAGGTGGATCTCTCCATTCCCCGTGGACCCATGGGCAGCAAGGGACAACCTGCTTCACCACGGTCTTCACCACAGCCTGCAGAGGAATCTTTGCTGTGGTACCAGGAGCACCTCCTCCCCCTCCTTCTTCAGTGACCTTGGTGTTGCCATGTTGTTTTCCCTCACATATTCTCACCTCCTCCTCTTCCCTGACTAGAATCCAAAATCTTGTGGCTTTGTTTTGATTTTCTTCTTAAATATGTCATCACAGAGGCGTTAACCAGCCTCTCTCATTGGCCCAGTTCTGGCCAGCAGCATGTCCATCTTCAGAGCCATCAGCCATTGGCTCTGCCAGACATGGTGGAAAGCTTCTAGCAGCTTCTCACAGAAGCCATCTTTGTGGCCCCCTGCTACCCAAAACCAGGCCGTGGCAAACCAATACAAATGCCTTCAAATTCCTCATTGAGGAGTTTGTAGACTTTTGAAAGTGCTTTATGCATATTTTCTGAAAAACCAGGCCTACCTTTCAAAACTCAATTTAAAACAAATGTGAAAGGGTGCAGGTATAGTACAAGATGAAACAGTGATGATTACAAAATTGTTTAAGCCCTTGAAAGGAGGAAGGGATCTTTTTTTGTCTTGGGCACAGTTTCATTCACTGTCTGGCTGCTTAATCTGCAATTTATGCACTTTGGTTTTTTTGACAAGACAAGTGAACAGTCGCTTTCTTTTTGCTCTCTACTTGTAATTGAGAGAAGTACTAAGTTGCAGAAGGGTTCTGTCGCTCTTACGATTTTTAGGTAGCCAGTTGCAGAATGGCATCTAGTATCACAGTATGCTAAAAAATAGACTTCAAAAGTTTTTTCTATCTTTTTATTTTCAGATTTTGTAACTACTGGAGAGGATAGATCTCTTAGAATCTGGAAACAAGGGGAATGTGCTCAAACAATCAGACTCCCAGCTCAGTCTGTATGGTGCTGCTGTGTGTTAGACAATGGTGACATCGTAGTTGGTGCAAGGTATCCAAGTTTTACTTTCAATATATTTGTAGATCGAAATCCGACAATCCTTGAAGAAATTGCCAGCATCACTTTGGATGTCACTTTCATTTATATTTAAAAATACATCCATCAAAGTGTGTGTGTGTTAAATTTAAACATGTGCTACACTTCATCCAAAAAGTAATTTTTTTATGTTGTTCACAGAGGTAGAGCGAATTCTTTGGAAATGTGGTAAACCATGAACAGACTTGAGAATAAATTTAGCAAGCATGGTATAAAGAACCCATTCTATGGCATATTGTATCTTGATTTTAAAATTATACTGAAGACAGGGGTACCTGCTTGATTCCTGCTCTGTGTGGTTTTAGTATGAGAGTGAATTCCTTTCATAACAATAATTGGGAGGGGTAGTTAGAAATAGTGGTGCTTTCTTGCAACATAGAAGTCACTATTAGAATTTATGCAGTCATTGTGATATTTAAAATAGTATTTCTGTTTAAATGTTTTCTCTCCATTCAGTGATGGAATTATAAGGGTGTTTACAGAGTCCTTGGAACGTACAGCAAGTGCTGAGGAGATTCAAGCTTTTGAAAATGAGCTTGCCCAAGCATCCATTGATCCCAAAACTGGTGATTTAGGAGATATCAATGCTGATGACCTTCCTGGGAGAGAACACCTTAAGGATCCTGGTAAGTTACTGTACTTCTGTCATGTTAGAGGTGCCTCCAAATCTTGGTTTGAGGTATTGAAAATTTGGATAGTTTCCAAACTTAAGGCTTTAATGCCTTTCAATAGGTTACTGAAGGAAACAGCTTAATTTTGCTCTACTATCCTTTCATGGATTCTTTTGGAAGCAGGACTCTAGATTTTTTGTTTTGGGGTTTTTTTTATTCTCTTATAATTTAGAAAAAGGTGGAATTGATGCTACAGTGTTTGAGATGTTTTTGATCTGTTCTGCCAGGCATAGCAAGAGTATGGGAAACAAGTAATTTGCAAAAGGAGTACTGAATGTGCAGTTTTTTTTCCTAATAAAAGTAGTAGATGCAAATTTTCTGCTTTAGCTTTTGGCTTGAAAGATAGTCTTGATGGGCTGAATTCACACTTTCTGGTGCTTGAGAGGTTCTTGAAAATGCAGTAGAAGCAGTAGTAAACATTATTATTAAACAGGCAAATACTTTTTCCCAAGGTGAAGTAACCAGTGACTTCAGCCCTTGGCTATGATCAGAAAGTGGCATAGATCTTACATCCATATGAAACTTTACGTCTTGTTAGACTATGGGAGAGTATCACCTTTCTTAATTGTCATCTCACTGGGAAGATGATAAACTTCTGAAGTACTTGACCTAAGTACTGGTTTGGCCGCTTAGTCTGCTGGCAGATACCATTACTATAATTGTAAAATGCTGATTAAGATTGCTGCTATTCTTCTTGTGAGATGTAGTATTGTGTCTGGTTTTTGCTGGGATAGAGTTGATTTTCTCCGCAGTAGCTATTATGGGGCTGTGTTTTGGATTTGTGCTGGAAACAGGGTTGATAACACAGGGATGTTTTTGTTACTGCTGAGCAGGGCTGACACAGAGCCAAGGCCTTTGCTGCTCCTCACCCACTCCACCAGCGAGGAGGCTGGGGGTGCATAAGGAGCTGGGAGGGGACACAGCTGGACAGACCCAGAGGATATCCTATACGATTTGGCATTATGCTCAGCATGTAAACTAGGGGAAGATAAAGGAAGGGGGGGGATGTTTGGAATGTTGGCATTTGTCTTTCCAAGGAACTGTTGGGCCTGATGGAGCCCTGCTTCTCTGGAGACAGCTGAACACCTGCCTGCCCGTGGGAAGTGGTGTATGAATTCCTTGTTTTGCTTTGCTTGTGCATGTGGTTTTTGATTTACGTTTTTAAATGTATCTCAATCCCCAAAGTTTTCACTTCTATCCATCTACTTCTTTCCTGCATCCCAACCGTGGGGGCACTGAGTGTGTCTGAGTGGTGCTTAGTTGCCATCTGGGGTTAAACCATGACACATAGCTACTTAATTCCTGTTCTGTGACTTCAAGTGTTGTTGAACTACTTTTTCGTTTTTAATGCTGAGCACCATTTGATATTCTTCTCTCCTAAAGTAAATCATATCCTTGAAATTGTTCGAACTCCTGTCTACAGGAACGAGAGATGGACAGACACGGCTTATTAAAGATAATGGGAAAGTAGAAGCATATCAATGGAGTGTTAGTGAAGGAAGATGGATAAAGATTGGGGATGTTGTTGGTTCTTCTGGAGCCACACAACAAACATCTGGAAAAGTTTTATTTGAAGGAAAGGTATATGCAAACTTTAATTCATTTCATTCTTTCCTGAGTAACTAGTATTTGTTCAGATAAAATATAATTTAGACAATAGGTATTTTGTTTGTACTTTTTTGTTATCTTTGATCTCAGAGGTAGAAGTATAAGGAAGTGCAGTTTGCTCTACTACTTACGAAACACATTTTGTAAAATGACCAAGCCAGTGGAAACAAATTATTTTGGAGAAAGGTAAACTATTAGTAGAAAAATTGTCAAGTTCTATTGTATTTATTGTTCATACCTTGAGAAGTTAATTTTAATATCCTTCCCAAAGGAAATGAACTTTATAATTTACGATGCGAGACTTACCTAAAATATTAGGAACCAGGCCTTCTGTACCCCTTCTGTATAGTAACTATTGAACCTAAAGACAGATAAGCTGAAATAGGTTTCCTTTACTGAACTATACACAGAAAAACCTGTCAGGGTCCATTCATCTGAGCATGCCTCTGAGAAAGAAATGCCTCTGAGACACTGATTTTTCGCTCTCACAGATTTTAAAGGAACATTATGAAATCATTGTTTGCTAGCATTAGAAGTGTGCTTTTAAGACTGAAATTTCTTGAGGCGTCTGACTGCTCTGTAGCTTTGTAGGGAGCCGGAGGTGTCCATGAGAGTGACCTGATAAATCTTTATTTTGTTATATATCTGTACGCACATTATCATGATGTGTTGTTTTACTCTGCTCTTCTTGAGCAGAGAATTCTGGAAAACACAGGTTTAAGTCTGTAATGGTTTTGGCTGGGACAGAGTTCATATTTTTCTTAGCAGCTGGTACAATGCTATGTGTTTTGGATATAGTATAACAACAGTGTCATAACACACTGCTGTATTGGCTGTACCTATGTTTACCCTAAATCAGCAAATATTTACTTGCAGTCTCTCAGGAGAGTATTAATGATATCTTCTTTAAGTAGCAAGCAGTGTTTTAAGTTCTTAGGCTTAGGTCTGGGCCACTGTTGAACTGCATTTAATACATCTTTATGTAGAAAGTGCTGGAATACTTCTAATTTGTTTTTATTTTTATTCTGCTTAAAGGAGTATGACTATGTTTTCACGATTGATGTGAATGAAAATGGGCCTTCCTACAAACTGCCATATAACATCACTGATGATCCTTGGCTGACTGCATACAACTTCCTGCAAAAGAATGATCTAAATCCTATGTTTCTGGATCAGGTGGCCAAGTTTATTATGGACAACACTAAGGGGCAAACACTGTTGAGTACAAGTAATCAATTTTCAGATCCATTTACAGGTAAGAATTTTAAACTTAAATGATGACACTAGATACTCCTCCCAGTTTTATGTCTTCAGCACACTTGCTGAGGATGCACTCTGACTGATGTTCCACGCCATCAGTAGCAAAGATGTGCTACAGGACTGGATGCAGTACTGACTCCTGGGGTACACGACCAGTGGCTGGCTTCCAACAGATACTGTTCCACTGATCACCATCCTGTGGTCGTGCTTGTTCAGTCAGTTTTCAATCCACCTCACTATCATAGAATCATTAAAGTTGGAAAAGACCCCCGAGAATATTGAATCACATTAAATCATATCCCCAGGTGCCATATCCACATAGTTTTTTGGATACTTCCAGGGATGATGATCAGCCACTTCCCTGGGCAGCCTATTCCGATGCCTGACCACCCTTAGAGTATAGAATTTTTTCCTAATACCTAATCTAAGCCACGCCTGGTGCAGCTTCAGACCATTTCTTCTCATCCTATGACTTGTTACTGGGAGAAGAGACTGACCCCCACCTTGGTACCTTTCGGATAGTTGTAGAGAGCAGTAAGGCCCACCTGCAGCTTCCTTCAGGAACTTAAACACCCCCAGTTCCTTCAGCTACTTCTCATAAGACCTATGCTCCATACTCTTCACCAGTTCTGTTGCTCTTCTCTGGACTTCCTCAAGCACTTTGATGTGTACTTTGTCGTGAGGGGCCCAGAACTGATCACAGGATTTGAGGTGTGGCCTCACCAGGGCCCAGTACAGAGAGACAATCACTGCCCTGGTCCTGCTGGGATAAAAGCCAAGATACCATTGTCCTTCTTGGCCAGCTGGGCACACTCCGGACTCATGGTCAGGCAGGTGTTGACCAGCCCCCCCAGGTCCTTTTCTGCCAGGCAGCTTTCCAGCCACTCTGCCCCCAGCCTGTAGCTCTGCATGGAGTTGTTGTGACCCAAGGGCAGGACCCAGCACTTGGCCTTGTTGAACCTTATTGAATTGTCTGCCCAGGCAGACTTCAGTATTGTAGCTCTTGAACTTCTTGTACAGATGTCTTGGTTTGAGACAAATTTAGGAGGAAAATGCTCTGGAATGAACGTCTCCCCCAAAGACAGGTTTTTGGCACTCCCTCCCCCACTGATATGAAAGGAATGTCTTGAAGGAAGGTGAAAAAAAACTATTTATTTAACAAACAAAGTGCCCGCGGGGCACAGGAAAAATGAGTAACTGTTAAAATATTAAACTTCCTCGNTGAATTGTCTGCCCAGGCAGACTTCAGTATTGTAGCTCTTGAACTTCTTGTACAGATGTCTTGGTTTGAGACAAATTTAGGAGGAAAATGCTCTGGAATGAACGTCTCCCCCAAAGACAGGTTTTTGGCACTCCCTCCCCCACTGATATGAAAGGAATGTCTTGAAGGAAGGTGAAAAAAAACTATTTATTTAACAAACAAAGTGCCCGCGGGGCACAGGAAAAATGAGTAACTGTTAAAATATTAAACTTCCTCGATGCAGAGAAAGCTAGTGTATTTAGAGTTCCCTCTGTAGCTGAGTCGGCGCCTCCTGAGGTCCAAGGCCAGGATGCGGCATCCCTGCAGGCTCCCTGCCGGTCCATGGGGTCTGATGGTCTGGTTCTCGGATCACAGCTAAGCTGAACAGTTCCAGAAGAAGAAGAAGGAGTTACGGGAGGATTTCGGTATGCTCGTATGCAGTCCTGGGGAAAAAACCTCTTGCCCCAGCTCACAAGCTGCTTAGAAGCAGAAAAAACTCTCCCACTGCAAGCAGAGCTGAGCAATACAGGGGAGTGTGTGTGTCCTTGAACACAAACCACGCAGAAGAATTCACCTGGCTTCCCTCCCTCCCTCTCNTGCAGGCTCCCTGCCGGTCCATGGGGTCTGATGGTCTGGTTCTTGGATCACAGCTAAGCTGAACAGTTCCAGAAGAAGAAGAAGGAGTTACGGGAGGATTTCGGTATGCTCGTATGCAGTCCTGGGGAAAAAACCTCTTGCCCCAGCTCACAAGCTGCTTAGAAGCAGAAAAAACTCTCCCACTGCAAGCAGAGCTGAGCAATACAGGGGAGTGTGTGTGTCCTTGAACACAAACCACGCAGAAGAATTCACCTGGCTTCCCTCCCTCCCTCTCCTGGACCCAGCTTAAAGCTATGGGACTCATTTATGTAGTAATGCAGTATTATCATAAAATCACCCCAAGATGTCAGACACTTTCATATCCTTAAATGATTGAGGGGGGAGGCACAGATAGTTCTGAAAAAAAAAAAGAAAACAAATCTTCTGTCGTGATCTGGGGGGTGTTCTGGTGGGGTGCTGCGACCTCCGGATCCGACTTTAACAGAAAGTCGCTCGGCAGCCACTGCATTCACACAGACACACACACACACCGGATAGCTTCTTCGACAAGCCAACGGCGAGGAGGCAGGAAGGTCTTTGTGTGGAATTCCACAGCACAGGTTTATTCGACCCCCATCCGTGAAGGGACCAAGCACCAAAGACCAAGGGGGATGGAAATTCTCAGCCTATATATGGGGGCAGGGAAAGCAGCAGGGGCGGTGCACAGGCGGGATTAGGGTACAGGAGCCAATGGGAAAATCTGGGTGAGTGGCAGGGAACAAGGTCCAATGGGAGAGTGGGGAAGGGAGAACTTTCCAAAGGAGCAGGCAAGGTACAAGGGGGCGGAGAGGCCAACTGGGGAAGCAGAAGTGGGATACATTTTCATAACAGAACAGGGCAGCCTGGGGGAGGCTTTTTTAGTGACTTTAACCTGGGGACCTCTCTCGGGGTCTGTCCCTTTCACTGGCTCCCACAATCTTCAGCAAAATTCTAATCAAGCCAGTTGTGCTTTTCAGTCTAGTCCGTTTTTCGCAGTGGAAGAAAGGTCCAGTTTTCTTACTAGTACAAGAAGTGCCAAATGCTATTAAGGCAATTAATAAAATACAAAAATTTAGCCAGAGAATTAATCAAAACTGAGTGAAATACATAAATGACCTTTTTCAGGCAGAAGATAGAACTAGAACAAGTTGATTACTGATAAGCTAAACCATTTTAATCAATTACATCTTGCTTATCACATATACAAAACAAACTAATTCAGTTAGTTTCACAAAGATGAACTTAGGAAGAAAATAGCAATAAAATAATTGAGCTAAATCTTTTTCTTGCAAGGGACTGGAAATGAGAATACAGGCTTAACAGGTTACTTGTAACTCTGAGAGCTGCAGTTATCACAGAATTAATTAGGTTGGAAAAGACCTCTGAGGTCGAGTCTAACCTATGACTGAACACCACCGTGTCAACAAGACCACAGTACCAAGTGCCACACATCCAGTCTTCCCTTAAACACCTCCAGGCGTGGTGTGTCCACCACCTCCCTGGTCAGCCCATTCCAATAGCTAATCACCCTTTCTGTGAAAAAATTCCTCTTCTTGTCCAGCCTGAACCTCCCCTGGTGCAACTGTGTCCTCTCCTCCTGTCACTGGTTGCCTGGGAGAAGAGGCTAATCCCCAGCTGGCTACACCCTCCTTTCAGGGAGTTGTAGAGTGCATTAAGGTCTCCCCTGAGCCTCCTCTTCTCCAGGCTAAACAACCCCAGTTCCGTCAGCCACGCCTTATAGGATCAGCACTCCAGACCTTTCACCAGCTTTGTTACCTCTCTCTGGATTTTAATAACATCAAGGTATGTTTAATAGTCGTTGCTTTTCTCACTGTTTGACTAGGTGCTGGACGTTATGTTCCGGGCTCTTCATCTGGATCGAGTACAATGCCTGGGGCAGACCCATATACAGGTAACATGAAATTCGTAATCTGTCTGGCTAGCACTTAAGATATGCATTTGAGCTGTGTGCTGTTGCATTCCGCGTTCAGCCCCAGACAGCCGTTTCTTACAGTTCTCTGTTTGGGGCAGTAGTGTGGAACAGCCTGGTAAGGTGGGCTCTGCCACTGGCAAAGCATACCGAGATCTGTTCAGTAGAGGGGAGCCATCTGCTGTCGGGTCTTCCTCATGTCACTCTGCCCTCTACAGCAGAAGGGTAAGGACCTAAACCTTTTGTTTCGCCAGACTTCATATGCATGAACAACACAAGATTAGGTATATTCATAGAGGTAGTTTTCTGGTTTCATTTTTTATTTTTTACATGATCTTTATTGGTACCATCCACCCTATATTTTAGATTCTGATCCTCACTGGTATAGATATTGTAGAGTCCTCCTCACTAGTTTAGCAACCTTGTTTGCGAAGACATTCCCAGTTCCAGCCTTGTGTTGGCAGACCTACCCTATCCCTGATTAGTAGCTCTTGCTCCTCAGAGAGGGTCCTGTAATCACTCAATGCCAAAGTCTTGCCTGCAAAACCGGCCGTGCAGTGAGTTGCTGACCTACTTGATGCATCCACTTCTATTCAAGCCTTTTTGCTTCATTCAGAGTATCAAAGATACACCACCTGCACCCTTCATTCTTGCTCACAGAGCTTTCTGATCATTCCTGATATCCTCCAGGACGTCCTTGGCAAAACCATTGATGGCCACGTGGAAGAGTAGAAGAGTAGCAGGGTAACAGTCTGAAGGCTAGGCAAGGGTTGGCAGTGTCTCTGTGGCAGCCTGAATCCTAACCCCCAGCAGACACACCTGCCGAGTCACCAGGCCATATCGGTAGGCAGGTGCCTCCCAGCCTGTGGAAGTTACTCTGCTTCCCATCACTGCTGCTTGCCTTTCGCCTTTTTGCAGACATGAGGTGCAGTCTCACCTCATGAGTGCATAAGCTGACTCTTATGCATCACTGCTGGATGTTTGTCCTCACCAGTGCCAGGGCACTCACTGCCTGTTCTGCAGTTGCAGATCTACAGGAAGAGCAAAAGCATTTGTGCTTTTACCAAAATTCACAGCCTTCAGTCTTCCCCATCTTGACAGTCTTTCTGTGTCCACCTGTCTGTCCTCCCTGGCTTTTGTGGCTCTGTGGTCTCTGCAGATGGAGTCCTCACTGAGGCCTCAGTGCAAGAGTCCACCTCCCACAGGAGAGACCACTTGTAGCCCAGGCACAGAGAGAGTCAAGGCCTGGGCAGTGTGCCCTCCTTCTGGAGCTTGTCATGGATAAAGTATCTGCTGTGCTGAGGCCTTTTGCACCTGTGGGTGCCAGGGACCATGACACAGTCTCCCAGCTGTGGCTCACTTCGGTTGTGAATGCCGTTATCACCAACACCCTTGCACAGGCATAGATTAATCCTTAAAGGTGTTGACCGCTACTTTGTAAGTCCTTTAGTGCAGAATAATCCCTTTTAACAGTCTTGTTTGAAAACTAGTAACTAAATACAGGTATATGTTACCTCTTTACTGGTGGTGGTGTTTCAACACCTTTTAACATCTTTGTTAGGTGCTGGTCGCTATGTTCCTGGCTCAGCATCAAATGCAGTAACTCCAGTGGGTGGGGTTGATCCATTTACAGGTAAGAGACAATGTCTGCCAGTGAAAAAAATTCCTGATCTCTTGGTTTGTTTTTTTTTTCTCTGACATGAATTCTGCATTGATGCAAATTCATACTTTATTAAAAATAAGGGGCAGATTGAAGCTGCTTATACTCTAAAATTATTGATAAAATAGGGATAACAGAGCCTCCCTTTACATGTAGGAATCATGGACACAAGATTTAAAATGTATGATAATAATCTGTTTGAGAGGATTATTGATCTCCTAGTAGTTACATTGTTGATCAGAGAAACTGATATATATAGTTAATGGCCATTACACAGTATCAGCCACTAAATGACCTCTGAGTTTAAGAAATCATTATAGGTGATGATAAAAGCTCTTTACTACTCTGTAAAAAAAGAGACTGGAGACTACTATTGCATGTGCCATAACTTAGTCATATCTGCAAATCTTCTAATATGTAAACACTTTCATTATGAAAATAATAAAAATACAAAATTTCAGGGGCAGAAGGGATCTTTTTTCTAGAAAGACCCTTGCCATTTTCATGTCTTAACTACAATAGCCATTGCTATAAGTGACTGTGTATTTAGTTCACATAAATAAGAAATAACTGTTAATAATTTCAACTTGTAAATTTTTACATGAGGGGAGAGCAGTTTGTGAAGGTATTGCTTTCAGTTTTAACCCTTGAATGTAAAAATAATGTAAGGAATGACAGCTATTTGCATAGCTGTCATTCAGTTTCTTTCAAGAGATATTTTTCTGAGTAATATCCAGCAGTAGAGAGTTACTTCTAGGACATCATTCTGTGTCAGACACCTTGATACACCACTGAATGCTCTGTATTGCCTTTCTGTAGGAATGGGTGCTTACCAGTCAGCTGCAGCTAAAGTTGAAAATATTTATTTTCCGAAGAAGGATGCTGTCACCTTTGACCAGGCCAATCCTACGCAGATACTGGGTCAGTGTTTTATATCAAGGATGTTTTTTTAAATTTTTTTGAAGTAACTTGACTAACTGAGCTTTAAAAAAAAACTATCCTTAACGCTAGATCCATTACATTAATCCAGTACTTGGATTTTTTAATCACACTGAAGTTTGAATATAGCACATGCCATAAGCAAAACATGATCACATGACTTAAGTTAAAATAGAAAAATTGTGATAACACTAAGAACATACAGTTTCTTTATTATTTCTAGTACCTAATAATAGAAGGGAGCAGGAAGGAATTGTATTTCAGTTATGAAAGCTCTAATGTTCTTATAACTCTTTTCTGCATTTTTGTCTCTATGTAGGCATTTTCTGAAATTTTTCTACAAATTCTGAATCTTTGTGTTGCACTGTTAAAGGGGAAGTAATAGTAGCAATCATTGTGATAATTAAAAACTTAAAATTAGAAAATTATCAAATTGGAAAAAGTGTTTAAAAATCTGACCCCCCAAAAAATCCTCAGTTGCAGTAGTTGTTACTTGTTTGTAAAGTGCTTTTGTAGCATTTCATTTGAGATCTCAATTTGTGAAGTTCTGTTTTTAGAAAGGCGTGCCTCTTCTCTTGGTATTACAGGCAAACTAAAGGAACTTAATGGCAGTGCAGCTGAGGAACATAAGCTTACTGAAGATGACTTGATAATCCTAGAAAAGTTACTGTCTGCAACATGCAACACTTCTGCTGAAACACCTACAGCACAGCAACTTCAGACTTTATGGAGAGCAGTTAACTGGCCAGAAGGTAAACACTTGCAATTACTTTATGCGTCATGTCATCAGTACTTCACCATGAAAGAAAAGTCTTGTCATGCTGTATGTTACACGGAGTCTGTCCCAAAGACTTGATAGGCCAGGTAGAAAGCAGAACGTAACTAAAAGGTGCTAACAGCAGTGATCAGCTGCAGGGGCAAATTTGGTAATTGGTTGTCAGATTTTGTTGGCACAATAATAAACATAAAGGAGAAACTTGATGTAAAAATCAGTTATTCATTAGCAGAGCCATCCTGAAAAAAGTGTGAGACTTGTTAGGAAATAGAGTAAGGAAGTGTGAAATTGGGATCCTAAGATGTTACCAAATGAGAGATGAAATAATGGAGATAAAATAATGGAGATAAATTAGGGGGAAAAAAAAATCAAAAGTAGCTCCTATTTAATATGGTAGAGAAGAAGTTAGGGATGCTAGGCTATATGATCAAAACTGCATTACTGAAGTGACATTCTGGAAGAATGCAAGTGTGGGTGATATAATTACATTTAATAATGTATTGTCTGCACTGATGGATTGGAAAAACTATTTTGGTTGTTACAGCACATTCTGGAAACAAATGATTGTTAGCATATACAAATATCTAAGCATGGTTAAAATGAACTGCTTTCTTAAAATTGCAGTTAAAGATTTACTAACAGGAAGAACATTTTAGTATTAAAAATTTGTGTTCATTATATAATATCACTTAATCAAACTGTGTTTTGCATAATGAGGAGCTGGTGATGGCCAGTGTCCTACCTTCTAGACTCTTTGTATTGTACAAAGCATTAATTCTGAAGATTCTGCATATCTGCAGGAAAAACCTCAGTAAGTAGTTGGGCAGCTTCAGCTTTGGTTTGGTTGTAAGCAGTGGATACCAGTAGTAGAACCAAGGAGCCAGATATATTCTGAATTTGGGAAAGGAGGGATGCAACAAACTTTCAGTTCAGTTTCCTTACATGATTTCCAACTCATCAGTTAAAGACATATTTTTTATTATCTTTTCCTGTAAGCAGTTTTGTAGCTATACTGTACTGTAAGTTATGGAATGAGGACAGACAGAGATGCTGTCTATGTAGGGGTGTTCAGTCACTGAACTTTCAGCTTTCAAAGACATTTTTGGATTAGTTATCCTATCTTGTGCTTGCCTTCAGTGTTACCAATTGGAGATTTTAGAAAGATTTTAAGATTTTCTACAAAGCGCTATGTTAATCCTAAATTAATGATTATGAGTTTTTTTATGATAATTGAAGTCTTACTGGAATGGATTTGTCAATGTTTGTCTTTATGAATTTCAAACAATTTATGCTTTACTTCTGCATGAAACTCTTACTGTCTGCTCCCAAAGCCTGCAGGGCTAAGAAGGTCTGTGTCTGAAAGAAACTCACTGACAAATTTACACATAATGCAGTATTAATACTAAAATTTTGTTTTGTTTTGTTTTGTTTCTTAGATATTGTCTTTCCAGCTCTAGACATTCTTAGATTGTCTGTCAGGCATCCCACTGTGAATGAAAACTTCTGCAGTGAAAAGGAGCATGTACAATTTATCATCCTACTCCTTAAATTTCTGAATCCTAAAGGAAAGCAAGCAAACCAGCTGTTGGCACTTAGAGCTCTTTGCAATTGTTTTGTCAGCCATGCAGGCCAGAAGCTCATGATGGAACAGAGAGATGAAATAATGACACAAGCAATAGAAACAAAATCAGGCAATAATAAGAACATCCACATTGCGTTGGCCACGCTGACATTGAACTATGCTGTATGTTTACATAAAATCAACAACGTTGAGGGCAAAGCTCAATGTTTATCAGTAATCAGCACAGTTATGGAAGTTGTTCAAGATCTTGAAGCCATTTTTAGACTGCTTGTGGCTCTTGGGACGCTAATCAGTGATGATACCAATGCTGTGCAATTAGCTAGGTCTCTGGGAGTTGATTCGCAAATAAAAAAGTATGCCTCTGTATCGGAACCAGCTAAAGTAAAAGAATGCTGTAGGTTTGTTCTTAGTCTGTTATAATCATTTTTCTTAGCACTTGGAAGACCGTGTATGCAAAAAAAAAGATGCTTTTGTTCATATTTTATGACAGACTATATTTGGGGAAATACTGTGGATTAATTACACTTGTTGCAAGATACAGAGCAAATAAAACTTTTTAAACTGTTTGTCATTGGACTGCTTTTCTGAAGTGATCAGTGCACAGGAACTTTGCAAGGAGTCCTGACATTGCTCAGATAAAAATAGATCACCAAGAAGTCAAACCATATTGGTACTTATAGGTCATCCAGACAGAAAGGTAGGAAATGGCTGTTATTAGTGACTGTCAACTCTGACACCCACCTCAATCACATTCTGTGTTTCAGCATGATGAGACTGTTCTTGACTGTGGGTTTTTTCAGCAGAGAAGGGGCCCTGAGATCTCTTCATAGTGCATTTCACAAGCTTATTACTTAACATTTGTTAATATTAACCCGTGTCAGATAGCCTGGTCAGGAAATTTTTCATCAACTTTCTCCACTTCCTTCTGAAACTTAGCTTTCATGGCTCTTACCTCTATTAACCTTCGGACTAGACAACTTTTTGAGAGGTAGAATCTCTACCTGCCATATGAATGTTGTGTTTCACTCATAAATTTGTATCTTGCAGCTTGTAAAATGGCATGAACTTCTAGAGAAGCCTTTAACTGACTTTTTAATTTTTAAGGACAGGAATACCCCAGCAGTTAATAGTAGGTGTCTTACTCTATGTTGTAAAATCTAGATGATGAAAAAAAGTCATGTTGAAGAGTGGGAGAGCAATCTAGGTGCAGAGAAGAGACTGAGCAGCAGAAGCTTGAAGAAGCTTCCTAAAGGTGGTCAGCGTACCCTGCCTGTCAGTGTTTAAGAGGCATTTGGACAATGCCCTTGATGAGAGGCTCTAACTTTTGGTCAGTCCAGACGTGGTCAGGTCCTTTACAACTGAAATACTCTGTTGTAAACTGCACAAATTTAAAGTCAAGTTTTATGAAGTAGGTGTAACTTCGTAATTGTGGTGACTGTGGAAAGGGAAAACAATCCTTTGCAGCTTATTCCAGCAGATCTAAGATGTTCAGCTCAAAAGGGAAATGTTAGTTTCTACGACTGCAAGTGTTACAATTGGGTTTAGAATTAAGATGAACCGAAGAGGGTCAATGTTTAAGTTACATTTTTCATTAGACTAATAGAATGGAAAAGAGGAAAAAAAAAGGGCAAAGTTCCAGCACATGAGCTCTACATCACATGATACCTGCCTATGATGTCTATGCCAGATGTGAAGGATTTTGTGACCAAGAGCTCTTAAATGTTGTTTTGCTCCAGCTACCTGAACTGAGTTACTACACTGCTTCCAGCAAACTTTGTCTCTCACATCCTTAGGTGCACACTTGTACAGTTACACTTTTGATGGATTTCCAGATAAATACCCTCACAGTCCTGATCATGGTCTGAGTCACGAGTTTACTGATTTGATCCACGGGAGGTTCATATATGAGGCAGTCCAACAAATTATTCACAATTTACTGTGCTTAATAGATGAACCTCTTCCTGGGAAAGCATCTAAGAGGCTACCTTTAGGAAACATGTCTGTGAAATAATGTGCCTGTGTGTTGAATTTTGGTTGCCTACTATACAATTGTTTTTGAAGCTTCAGCTTTCTAATGTTGTGCTCTTCAACTGTGTTTGTACCTGTGCTATTTTAAGAAATTATACTTGTCTTAATATTTTGGCTTTATTATTGTGGGATTGCTCTGTTACAGATTCTCTCTTTACGTGAAAATTGTTATGAATTTCGCAGACCAAAAATTAATGTTTATATGAATAAACATACTCTGGCAACTCCCAAGAAATGGTATATTAAAAGATACTACAAAATTCACTTAAATTTGCAGAGAAATTATGAGGCACAGCAAAAAATCCTCCTGGGGACTGCAGCACTAAGTGCTAGGCAAGATAAACAAAGCAGGCCAGAACTGTTTGGAGAGAAAGATACCTGCTGCCACAGGGTACTGTGATACCAACTCTTCCATGATCTAGCATTGTCTGAGGAAACAGGGAGTGAGGAATTGTTTGCTATTGCTTTTGTTTTAAATGGCACTGTTTAAAACTCCATTGTGGTTCATGTCAGCATGCACGTACATAAACACACAAATGCATGTGAGGGTACTGCAGAATCTGCTGCTGGGATTGCCAACAAGTAGAATGCCTTAGGGATGTCAGCAGGATGAAGTTCCTGATGCAGTGAATGAACGTTAAATCTATACTGAGGAAATGTGCCTGTCATGAGGTCCACAGTGTACAGTCTTTTGAGACCAGAGGCCATTGAAAACAAGTATGTGCCTGGCACACACCTGGGAGCTAGCTTGCTATCTACAGCAGTCAACTTTGAATAAGTTGATCTGTTTGCTAAAGGCTCCTGATTTCATTCATCAGGGGAATAGTTGAGTATGTTTGAGAGATTTCAAGAACCCCTTAAAGAGAAGTTGTGTCTTCTGCTAAGAATTCAAAGTTTCTCAGCAGATGACACAATTCTTTTGGCATCTTATTTCTAAGATAGAAAGGAAGCTTTTAGAAAGAACAGCAAACAGCACACAGTAGCATCTCACATTAAACCATTGTAGTTAGGCATGCCTTGGGTTTTATGAAGCGTTAAAACTTGGGATCTGCTTAGACCGAAACTCAGGACACAGTATCAAATGCCTTCCTAAGGAACTAAATAAGGAGTCAAATTACGTCAGCACCAACTGCTGTACTTTCCAAGATAAAAGGAGACTACACTAACATAAATTGGGATAATCTACCACGAGGTTTCTGTAATACCTGTTACTATGATGCACCTTGCTCATATCAGGACCTAATTAGGCAGTGCTAATTACTTAGTCTGTTCAGGCTACAGCCAGAATTAGACTAATTTCAGTCTGCAAACCTATTTCATTAAAAGCACTGGACACTGAACTATACATTCATGAATCATTGGATGCAGTGACTTTTTTATAATGTAATACACTATAATAATCTCCAGGAGGAGTCATACCGTAGATCAGTACTACAGAGGCAACTCCAAAAGCTTTAGGAAATGTTATAACCACCTGGTTTCAAGTGTGTGAAGTTTTTTGTTTAAAAATACTTAGTTAAGCTTCTTAGCTGAATGTGATCCATTACTATATACTGTGATCACTTGCCTCTTCTTGTCTCTTTCTCCTTAAACTATCAACAAATCCAAAGTCTAGGATCAGTAGATGTTCCCCATCTTTTCAAAATGTGTACTGAATAGACTGTGAAATTAAATGTTTGGCGACAAGATGCCATATGCAACTGTTAACCGCCTGAAGAGTATCTGGGTGTTTTCAGATGTTCATTTACTGTAGAGATAGAGGTTTCAGTTTTGGTAGGAAATTTTGTTTCTAGACTTCACAGTTTCAAAGATGAATTTGCAGTGTGGACCACACCACTGTTGGTCTGTACAGAACGTGTTAAAAAAAATAGTTTAAAGTATGAACTACCCCTTTTTGACAGCAGAATTTGAAGCCTGTAATCACATAAATTCCAATATTGTTACGAATCTTTTTATCAACAGTTAGCCTAGTTAGCTTCTGTATACTGTGTGAGTAGATGCTGCATTCATTTAAAACACAGTTTGCATGCGTAAGCATACACTGCTAAACTTTTTAGTTTCATTGTTATCCTTATAGCCTTGCTCAAGGGATCCCGTTTTCATCCCAAACTTAGGCCCCTCCTTAAGGTTTCCTAATTACATTATCTCTGCCACCTTCAGAGTATGCTGAAGCTGTTATTTGCTGATGATAAATATGAAGATTTCTTCCCACCCATCCAGGTAATCTTAACATAGACTCATCAGGATCAACTCTGATACTATCCGCCTCTGCATGGACTCATGCTTGCTGAAAAAAGAACTGATGGTACTTAGTGAATTCTAACTCTTTTGAAAAGAGTGTCAGCCCATGCAGTATGTGTCATGTGCCCACAGCACTTTTGATCACCATTAGCTTTATACAACTTGGATTCAGCGTACCTCTACCTAAATGGGCCAGTACCTCCCGTTTGAAGATCCAACAAAATGTGGACAAACTGGAAGGCAACATGTTTGAATCTGGGAAAGAAAGCAGACACAGAAGAACAGACAAACAGTTGTGTTAAATAAGTAAGAAAATTATTGCATATCTCTGCACAGAAAAGGAGATTTTTAATACAAATTCTCTCTGCATAATGATGGACATTTTTCTACCCTTGTCTTTATTTTCAACTAACTATCCTCTTTAGGTTAATTGACTGAGTTCCCTCTATAACTAATCTTGTTGGTGGCAGAAAGCTGATCAGTGTGTTACTGAATTGCACGGAGCAGTCACCTGCCTTTAACAGGCTTCTGTGCTGCAATTCCTAATTGTTTGCATCTGATGAAAAAAACTAGTGTCACACTTCTCCAGTACTCATTAAAGATCATGGAAAAATTAAAGTTATTGTTATTGTTGTTCCGAAGCTATTGGCAATGCCAAAGAGCTGCCAAGGGAGGAGTACGCAGGTCCTTGCACCATTGAAACATGTTGAAAGCCAGGGAAAAGGTCAGGATTAAAGAGTAGTTATGGAGGATAGAATCATAGAATCATCAAGGGTGGAAGAGAATTTTAAGATCATCAAGTCCAACCATCCACCCAGCATTACCACTGTAACCACTGAACCATTAAACCGCACCACCAGCACCAGATCCAGACACCTCTTGAACACCTCCAGGGATGGTGACTCCACCGTCAGGGCAACCTATTCCCAATGCCTGACCAGCTTGACAGCGATTTTTTTTTTCTTGATATCTGAATCTCCCCTGCCTGAGATTAAGGCCATTTCCTCTTGTCCTCTCGCTGCAGGCACGGCAGGAGAGACTGACCCCCACCTCACTACACCCTCCTTTCACGGAGTTGAAGAGAGTGATGGGGTCACCCCTGAGCCTCCTCTTCTGGAGACTAAACAACCCCAGCCCTCAGCCGCTCCTCATAAAACGTGTTTTCTAGGCCCTAGATCACCGATATTTCTTTAAAAGGGTGGCGTGCCCCCGTGAGGCAGCAGTTTTGCTCTGGCCCCCCTAACCCCAAGGCATCTCCCCGTTCACTAACCGGGCACCTCAGGCCACGGGTGCGGCCCCGGCGGCGGCCGCAGCGGGGGGCCGGCAGGGGGCGCTGTCCGCGT
>VZTD01004861.1:0-59444 GCA_013397725.1 Rhagologus leucostigma
TGCCGTGCCAGGGGCAGCTGCGCTAGGAGCTGTCCTGAGCCAGGGGTGGGGGAATTCCAGTGAGTCTCCCGACGTCCCCGATCTAGTGCTGTGCTGTCACCAAATCAACTCATTCTGATTTCAGGCAGACGGGTGCGGCGGCCCTGGGGTGAGGAGGGGTGCCGAACAAAACCATGCCGAGTGAGTCTTGGAGTTTCTGCAGGTAAGAGCAGGACTTGTACTTCCGGTGAGGAACTGGGCTGAGTGGGAGGCACAGAGTTTTTCCTGCCTGAATTCCTGCAGTGGTTGATATCTGCTCCTCTGCAGCAGTAGCTCCCTCCCTACATGAGAGCTGCCTAGGCTTGGATGACTGTGAGGGTATCCGGCTCTTCCTTAGGACTTGGAGCATGGCAGGGAGCAGAGCTCGTGGTAAAGCTTGTCTAAACACTTTTAATATAAAAATATATTAGAACAGAAGCATTTGAGGAAATAACGTACAAAAGTCTCTTGCAAGCACATGTACAAGCTGTCTTTAAAGATCTACACTGATGGACATTTTGTCAGACCACTCTGACGGCAGTGTCCCAAAAGCTCCGTTAACTCCTCATCTTCTGCTTGTTGGGCAGCATCTGAGCCCAGTTCTCGGAGACTGCGTGGAGATTCCTCCCTGGAGTGGGGTTACCCCTTGAGGATGAGCCACAAAGATTTGGTTGTTGGACTGGGTGGGTAACTATTTCTACTTATTAACTGTTTTTGCTGGCTTTAATATTATGGCTCGTTCCCTCCCCTGCACAGCCTGTTGTCTGCCCCTGAAACATGCGGGCTCTGGGCTTTCCTTCCTATGGAAAACAGCTATCATCTTCCTCCAGGGGTGGCTCGGAGAGATTTAGTGAGCACTTGGGGTTGCTGGGATAACTTCAGTGGTTTTAGGATTGGTTTTGGGGTGTTGAAATATTTCAGGGGCTGATGGGAACAGTTTAGGTGTTCCTGCTTTCTAAAGCAGGTTTGTGGGGGGTTAAATATAGTTTGGGGGCTTTTATAGGCCCCCCTAAAAGCCTGTAGGATCCCCTAAATCCTGCAAGGCCACTATAGGCCCTCCAAAACCCCTCACAAGCCTCCAAGAGCCCAATAGGCCGACCCCACAATGTCTGTAGTACCCCTAAAACCCACAAAGCCCCCAGGACTCTGCCAGGAGCTAACAAAACACCCAAGGTTCCCCCCTACAATGACAGCAGTGATCATCAGCAGGAACCAAGGCCAGGGCCAACAAGCTGTCACATAATGTACCCCAGAGCATCTCAGTGCCTCCCAATCAACTCCACGTGCCTCTCTGTTATGGGTTCTGGAGGATGCCCTGTACAAAAAACTTGAGATGCACTTATAATTGCAAAGCAAATTGATTTTATTGGTCGCAGCAGCAATTGATAACATACTGACCTCTAGATTCTTGAGAAGTTGCCAAGCAGGAGAAGGAGACACGGAGTCTCAGGGGGGGGGCAGTTTGGAGGAGGAAACCGGTAATCCAAGGCCACCCAGAGCCATAGTTCCTGGCAGCTTTTGTCTGGGAAAAATCCCTTGAGGTTCGCAATTTAAGGAGGTGGCATCCCACATTCGGCCCCTGGCTTGGCAAGAGGCCTGGCACATCCTAGTCCAGGCTTTTGGCTTCATTTGCCACCTTCTACTGCAATTATCCTGGCATGGGAACTGTTAAATCACAGACTACAGAATGAGAGATTTCCTGAAACAGACATAAATTCCAGCTACAGAAAAGCCCACTGACACATTCAGAAACACTTCAGCAAAGCAAACCCTTGGAAAAAGCAAAGGTGGTTGTGTGGTTACCTGGATCTCCAGGCTCTACTGGCTAAAGGGGAGAGGAATTTAATGATAGGGACAGGGAGACAGACAGAGAATAGTCAGGAGAAAAATGGGCTGAGGGACAGAGAGGTAAGAAATGAAAACATTGGGGCAGGGACCCGGAGTGAGAGCATTCAAGAAAGAAAAAGTGTACTTGGAATACAGGGCACAGAGAGAGAGGAACTAAAAGTTGGAGGGACATCACAAAGACCTAGAGGGTATATGGGAAGAAGTTAAAAAAATCGGAAGACAGATAAATGGAAAAAGACAAAAATAGCAATGGACTGAGATAGAGGATGAAAACAAGAGGGGTGGGGAAGAGCATGAAGTGCAGAAAGAAAAAGAAAACAGGTGCAATGTCAGAGAAAGACGGGCGCTTGGAGAACAGACAGAGAGAGGTGCAGGGAAGCAGAAAAAACTACATCAGCGGGAGAAAGGTGGGGTGATAGGGATGGGATGCAGAAGAGGGGCATCACAGACTAATGGGTCCAGGACTCATCGCAGCTCCCATTCTCAGAGCTGCTGGGAGACGTTGAGAGTTCAGATATATCTTTGTCTCTCCCTCTTCATCCCGTACTCTGTAGCTCCAGTGGCTCGGGTGGACGTTAAACTAACGTCTTACAACTTTTGTTGTATGAGGCTTCACAAATACACAGCCTCACATGTGCACACGCTACATGGCCATACTGTTACACATACGGGCCCCCTGCCATGCTCGGCGGTGATCTGCTTAGTACCACGCTCAGAGAAAATCTTCCTCACCCGGAGAGGCAGAGGCGATCCCAACACTCCTCCCCGGCAAGAATGACATGGTTTTCCCCTGACATTTGCGGAGTCGCATCTCGGACTTTGTCCCTGCCCCTCCACGGTAAAATGGGCACTCCTCGGAACGCAGAGCTGCCGGAGTTCATCTCCACTGCGGTGACCGACGGCCGCGGGGAGGACGACGGCACACGCACCCGGAAGGCTGCGGGCCTCGTTCGCCGCCCGGCAGGCGGCTGGGACGGCCCGATGCGATGGGGCAGGAACCGGCGCCCGACTCCGCCCGAGCTGAACACTGGGAAACCGGCGGCGCGGGGGAGGTGGGACCGCATCCGGGCCCCGCCCGCCGAGCGCCCGTCCCTGCGGCAGCGGGCTCCGCCCCCGTCGCTAGGGAAGTGAGGTCACGCAGTATGGTGGCTCGGGACCCGAGCGGCTGAGCGGCCGGTCGTGTCCGGGATCCGTGTCCATCTTGCTCGGGGGCTGCGGTGACGGTCTTGCCTGTCTCGCTGGTATCGAGCGGCGAGACCAAAGCCGCGATGGCATCCGGAACCGCAGGACTGTGAGGCATCAGAACGAGAGTCAGCAGGCCGGGCAGAGGAGCAGAACCGGGTCGCGGACGAGCCGAGCTGCCGCCATGGAGCTGAGGGTTGGGAACCGGTACCGGCTGGGCCGGAAGATCGGGAGCGGTTCTTTCGGGGATATCTACCTGGGTAAGGAGGATGGCTCGCTGGGGTTTTAGCTGGCCGTTTTGTGGCTCTGTGGAGAACGTTGAGGCCCTAGCCGGGTCGGGCGAGTACCTCGGCTAGGGGCACAGCAGCAGTAATTTAATATTTCGTTGACATCATGGCCTAATTTGGACAGTGCGGAAATCGAGAATTCTGGTTTACTCGGCTGCCTCTTCTCATTGTTGCCTAGTGACCTTGGGCACCGTTCGCATCTGTCAAAGGGGCATAAAGGGTAAAAATCGCCTCATTTAAAGACAAGGAAGAAAAAAACCCCAAAACCACATAAACGCTAAACACCCTACAACCCACCACATTCGGAAAAACGTTTTGGGAAAGAAACGTGTACCAGGGTTAAATATCGCTGCAGTGGACTAGGAAAAATTGTTGTCAGAAGGATGTTTCTTCTGTGAGGCCGAAAAAAAATTACACAACTACAGGTGATTAAGTCGCAGTAAAAAAACCTTTTAAATCCTTAAAATAATTCTCGTAGTTTGGCTAATTCTGTTGCTTGACCGTCGCCTAATCATGATTGCTATGCAATTGTAAAATGTACAGGATTGCAATTGTCTTTGCCAGTCCATTATTGTAGCTCTCTAATATAATAGCCTACTGCTAATGCTTATGACAAGCGCAAGTAGTGGGTACAACAAGTTTTGAAAGCAGGTATTTTTAAAATACTCTGCATATTCTGCAGACTCTCAAGCCATACGAAGTGGGTTAAATCCAAAGAAATACTCATGTTATGTCCCATCCCGTAGACACAAGTACTCTGCTTTTGAAAATTGTGTTAACCTAGAAAAGCAAATCAAGAAGGGGGGGAAGGTGGAACGTGCAGGGGCTAAGCTTCATTGACTGCATATTTGTGGAAGATAAAAATAATGTCACTTGCTAGCTTATGTGGTATGTTTGGCAGTGCGCGCAGTATGAGAGGTGGGGGTTGTTTTTCTAGACAGCAGTGCTTCATCTTGCGGTGCTCAGCTGGCATTCCAAAATAATTCGTTAGCTAAAGCTGCTTGTCTGCAGATAATGAAATACTGGTTATCCATAATACAGATCATATGCCTAATGAAAAATACACATTTCTAACTGAAGGTATGTGGTTGTCTAGAGACAAAGAACGTGATTCTTCCTCTCTGCAACGCATGTTTAGAAGATTGAAGACGTGACCGTGGAAGACTGTGGTAAAGCTTGTGCAAAAATCCTTGTTAGCTTCCACTGGGATTTTGGGGGGCAATTAAGACCGTAGTTAAAATCTGAAAAGTCTTAGGTGATTTGAAAAATTTTAACTTTTGACTCTAGCTCAGATAAATCAGTTTGTATTATAGCATTAATTTAAAGTGCAAGTAAAATAAACGTTTATGCGTCGCTTTTATCTCCATGCATGCAGCTCACACCGGTGAGGTTGCACAGAAAGTAATAGTTCCCTGTATGCTGATATATATCTTAATGCCATGCTGAATTTTGCACAATAAATCCTCTGGGTTTTACATTTTTTTTATTTCTAAATAACCATCATGAATTTACTTTCAGGGCTTACTGCAAATGCCATGCCTGAGCCAGTAACCAGCACGGAAGTACGTGAATGGAAGATCCAGCTGGTGGCATGGGTTTATTTTTCCAGGGGAAATTACTGTCTCTCAAGAACTGAAGCCTTTTGTAGAGTCCCATTTGGTTTGCCTACCGTTATCTGGTAGAACGGATGTTTGAAAACTATGGTTTTTTGTGATAATGAAATGTGGTCGGTTTTTTAAAAAATCCAGATTCTGCTCAGTTGTTCAGACTGTACAGTAGACATAAGTGTCTTAAAATAATTTCTAAAGTTATTTCAGAAGTCATTATTTCTTTTTAAGTACATGTGCCTTCTGACAGGCTTCAGTGAATTTGTAGATTACTTCAGCATACATTCCCAGCTTGAGTTTTGTGCTTTGAAAAGGAAGATTTGATTATTTTTGCCTGTTTCCAGTTCCCAGGTTTTCTCTTAAATGCAGCTACAAGGGTGTTGAAGACATTCTGGAGTAGAGGGGGAGGGACTTCCTCCCTCTTCCCACCCTTTCCCTTTTTCCCTGCCTTGGACTAAGGCGCCAACAACACTGTTAGTAGCGTAGTTCTTTCACATTCTTTCCTCTTCTCCTTCGTACCTCAAAATTTGTCTTCTGGAATTTGGAATGGAGGTCTGTGGGACAGGATTTTGAAGTGTAAGGCACTTTTGTAAATAAATGAGGGTGGACAACTTTAAGAAAATAAAATTTAGGAGTTTACCTATGTTACCTTCCAGAGGAAAATATGAAAGAAATTGATACACAGATATTCTAAATAGTGTAAAAGGTGGACTGGAGTGAGTGGATCAGAGTAAGCATTTGTTTTGTTGCCCAAACCACGAGGTCAAGTAGGAATGAGTCATGAAGACAGAGCAGTCACAGTGTTTTCATGGTTTCTTGTGTTACGCATATATTTTTCTTAAGAATGAGTTTTGGGTTGTAAACTAATTAAAATAATTTCCAAGGCCTTCCTTAGGGAAGAGGACTTCGCAATTACAAGTAAATTGGAATTTCGCGTTTTAAAAGAAAATACTTTCACAACTTTAGGCTTTCTTTTTCGCTTATAAATGGTGACTTCTCATTATACTGCTTGTTACTACTTTTTAATTAATGATTCTTTTCATAGAACTGCTACCTCTCAAATATTGTTGCATATTCCTTAAAGGGAGCTAAGCTTTTGGTGAAATACAGGGTGCTGTGAAATTTTAGAAACTTTGTCTCAGGATTAAGATGTAGACAAAAGTCCCTACTTGGAGACAAGCACTGGATTGCTTGGCAAAACGATTTCCATTTTTGTGCCACTCTCATTGGTTTTGCTGGACTCAGAAACATTAATCGCGTTATTTTAGTACAAAATCTCTTGTCTTGGAGGAGAGGGCCTACACAGAAGTGGAGTTCAGGCTAGGGATCTTGGCTTTCTTAGGTGGTAAAGACTTCTTGAGAAGAGCAAGTAAGCTAAGAAGTGACCTAGCGGATCTAGACTGCGGGCTGTGAAGTAACAGTTTTAATAGTGTGTTGAGCAGAACTTGATCCTGATAATACAGGTCTTGATCCTCTGACACTGGTTTTGCGCTAATCAACCACAGAAGTCTGCAGCTGTCTATAGAAAGATATGTCTTTCATTATACGCAGACAGAAGTTTGTGTTTGGATCAGAAAAGTTTTCCAAAAAAGCCAAACTAGCCAGAACCCCAAAACAACCCCATTGCTGCTGATCACTCATCAGTTAATAGGTCTTCAGTCCACACCCTCCCTGATTTTGGCTCCTGTGGAACTCGGGAGAACAAGAGACAGTCAAGAAAGGTCAGGAGTTGTGTGGTTCAAAATCAAGATTTTCATTTGAGGTGGAGAGGTCAATATTAAGATAAGTCCTTCCTCCTTGTATTGTTGATGAGTGCTTTGAGATCTCTGGGTTGAAGTCCACCAAAATAATACATTCGTGAAATGTGAAAAATATTAGATTACATATTGAAGAGCTTTCGGTTGCTGCGACTGTACTGTGACCAAACTAACAGTCCAGGACCCTGTCGCCTATTACTCTAGATAAAAAAGAGTCATATGAGACAGATATATGTACAGCCTTATTTTTCTGTTGTGTTTTCCAGTTGATCACGTTGAGTGGTGCTTACTGTATCTAGAGTGAGCTTCATATGTTTTGTCAATTTTTAGGGTGCGTTGTGAAATGCCTAATAAATACCTACTGGAGTGTTCACTCAAGGAAACTCAGCGTTCTGGTAACGCCACCTCGATACTCACGTGTGTGTGTGTGAGTGGAAAGACATTTTATTAAAGTAAAAAAAGACGCATAGTCCCGTGAGGTCAGATGATTTCATGCAGTATCAGTTCCTGGCAAAGTGAACGGTCATGTCTGCTTTGAGGTGTGGGATGTTAGCATGTCTTTGTAGCCTTAGTTTTCCTGGCTTTATGGATAAAAGCCTATAAAGTACTGAAATAGCTCCTTAATCACAGGAACAGGATTTTGCAAGTATAAAAGTTGATCAGTACGCTGTAGTGGTCAAAGAAAAACATACGGGAAAAAATAGGTAGGCGAAAAAATACATAATTATGCATGTGTCTTAAGTGCTTTGTGTGACTCCCAAAAAGGGCATTAGGGAACTGACAAAGCTACAGATAAGTGAAATGGGAAATAATATGCAGTAATTAAAAGTTACTTGTACAAGGAATGACAAGAGTTTTTGAACTCTGAAAAGAGTTAAGGGAAAGTGACGTAGGGTAAAAGTGTATGCAATCCCGATCATGGAAGAAGTGAGTACAAAAAGATTGCTTGCTGTTTCTCAAAAAAACAGCTAGTGAACCTCAAGTTAAGCTTTTAGAAGTGGGGATCAGATCAAACAGTAGGTGATGTACTTCACATGATCCTGAACCATGAGGTAATGCAGAAAAGAGCCAAATTCTGAAAGTAGAGAGACTTGGCAGCATGTCTGCGAAGCATCACACGTTTCTTTTGCCGTTTCCTTTTTTTCCTGTAGTTTGTAAGTTGCTTGGCTGTGAGAGAGTGTATTTTCTTGACTGTTTCTTTTTAAGAATGTCTGTTTCTCCCTACATACTTTGCAAGTGAACAGGTAAACCATTTTTTTCAGTCATTTGATTCCTGAAACAAGAATTTAATGACATTTAAAGAAGCCTTTTTGGGACTACAGATGCCTTATTCTAGATAATCTGCCTTCCAGCCAAGTAAAATGAGCTGTCAGGGTACAGCCGGAGTACGTTGAGATCTGGGGAAGTTGTAGTCTCTATTTCCAAGGCATAAGAGGGGGTGATTTGAATTCCTTGCATTTCTTCTGTTGGCGGGGCTATGTGCCATGTTTGTAAATAATAATTCTGAGCATTTCCACCACAAACTGGAAGTGGAAAGACATCCTGGAGAAGATGCACTTGGTTTAGTTTTGTTGTTTGTTTGGTTTGGTTTTTTTTTTAATGGGATAGCAACAATTTTGGCTTCTTGTGCTACAGTGTCTAATAGTTGTCTCTTAAAATCCTGGTCTGTTGGAGAGTATCTCTAAGGTTTCAGAAGAATTTTTAGATAATCATGGCTGAAAGTGCTTAATCTCTGGATGTTTGCCATTGAGAAGTAGTTTGTTGATGTTTGTTTTGTTTCAGTCTTAGCAAAGGAAATGCATCTTAAAAATATTTTGACCAATGTTTAAATTCTTCTGGTTTTAGGAACTGATATTGCTGCCGGAGAGGAGGTTGCAATTAAGTTGGAATGTGTGAAAACCAAACATCCTCAGCTCCACATCGAGAGTAAAATCTACAAAATGATGCAGGGTGGAGGCAAGCAAGCTATTTTCCTTCTTCAGAGATTTTACTGGTTTTACATCTTTGATGTATCTGCCACCTGGCAGTTACTGTTCAGGATCTCTTTTGACAAATAAGGAGGAGGTGGGAAAGGTAGCAGGGCAGGTGAAGAGCAGCATTTCTGCAAGGGTTGTAGAGGAGCGGTTCCAAATCCATGGCTACCACGCTTCAAGATAACCAGTAAGATCCTCTGAAGTTTCTCACAGTTCCTGAAATATTAAAATGGGAGGATCTTGTGCGATATGAAACAAAGTTTGGTCCCAGAACAGTGATTTATTTCCGATTATCATGGATCGGCGAAAGATGGTAACCACTGCTTGGGACCATTTCACCTGCCTTGCTTATTATGGTAGCGCAGTTCTAAACTTTTTAAATTCGGGGTAATTTTTGTTGTACATGTTAGTATTCTTTCTTCTGAATTAAAAATATTTCCTTGCTGGGAGAGTTCAAAGGCAAAATGGCACTAGTAGTGGAGAATAGGAGTGAAGCAACTTCCTAGCTGCTGCGTGTTGCTCTGCTGCAGTAACTTACTCATATATTTTTGAATTCCGGAAACGTAAGATTCCTGTGCAGTTCTGGGACATAAACCCGGTCTAGTTAAGTTTTGTGTTTGTTTCGTAGTCCCTTGAATTCTTCCTAAATGAGGCTGTGCTTTGCATAAAGAGATACATTCCACACTGTATCTCAAATGCCGAGTATGGTAATAAGACCTCTAGAAATGGATAATAATGTGTATTTGCATGTAGTTATTTTTTAATTCCTGCCTTCTTCAGTTGCCACCTGTGTGTAACCGGAATGAATAGCCTTCATAGAGTAACACGCTTCCTTGAAATTGGGTGCATTACGGCATTTCACACCAAAATGCATAGAATTAACTCAGAGTAAGGCATTTGAAAATCTGAATAAGGCTACCTACATACGGGTTTATTTCAAAATACTTGAGCGTTTCTACATTTTTGTGTGAAATAAGGTTCCTGAGTTCCTCCATAAATTTGGGCTGATTATCATACTGTCAAACTGAACGTATAGTGCATCTCGTAAACAATGCTGCTTCGGTAGAGATTCACCAAACAACAAATACCATGGAACTGAAGGAAGACAAAAATATGAAGGAAGCGTGGAAATTCATTGCAAATTTTGATGAAAGAGACAGGTATTTCACGGTGATTTTGTAGGCTTTGAAACTGAGTTAATTTCTAAGGCCTTCTTCAGTAATAATATCTAGTGGTTTGTCAGAGTCTTTATTTTCAGACTTCCAGTTTGTGCCTCGTTGCATTTTAGATACCACATGAGTATTAATGTTGGTAACATGCTTAGGGTTCAAATCTGACAAAGATGCTCAGTATTTTAAATTTATAATGTAAGCACAAAGCCTGGGATGTCTCTGGGGAAGAGGAAGAAGGCTATTTTTAGACCTCTGTTGCTATAATTTTGTATTGATTTTGCTGGAAGTTATCAAACACTTAATTTTGGGTTGTCTGAAAGTAGCATAAAATATTAAACTTCACTGTAAATGGAAACATTCATGGTAATGACCCTCTTAGAATTCATCCTAAGAGCCTCGAAGATTTGTGTGTATGAACTGTATAAATGAAATTGTTATACTGAATAAATGGTTTATTTTTTTTCTAGTGGGCATTCCCACAATTAAGTGGTGTGGAGCTGAAGGGGACTACAACGTTATGGTGATGGAGTTGTTGGGACCGAGTCTTGAAGATCTCTTCAATTTTTGTTCAAGGAAATTTAGTCTCAAGACAGTCCTATTACTTGCTGACCAAATGGTAGGAAATGGCTTTGTTATCTTGATAGTGCGATATGTTGGGATATTGAAATTTTTTTGACAGATTATATACATTTTATTTCTGTAATTTAGAGGTGAATAAGCTGTATTAATAGAGAAAAGATTCAGTTAGTTCTGTTTCTGTACAGTTCTTCTTTAAGAACTGGACCTGCACTGTTTGCAAACCAGGTGTTGCACTGCTCAAAGACTAAGCAGTTTCCCCAAGCAAGTTTTTGGAAACAGATGTAAAACAGACATGGACAAAGAGCTGGAAAGAAGGTTTGTCCGTTGTCTTCTAAATTATGTTCTCTTTAAAAATATTTTACAGTAAAAAGGGGCTCTTTCATTATGCCTCTTTCATTATGAAGACAGGATTGCTAGTGGTTTTTTTCAGAAAAAGGTGTACGCTTAGTCTCTCGACAATGATTTTTTTTGTGGTCTGTGTTTAGATCAGTCGAATTGAATATATTCACTCTAAGAACTTCATCCACCGAGATGTGAAGCCAGATAACTTCTTAATGGGCCTGGGGAAGAAAGGCAATCTTGTCTACATAATAGACTTTGGACTAGCAAAGAAGTATCGAGATGCTCGAACTCACCAACATATTCCGTATCGTGAAAATAAAAACTTAACAGGAACTGCCCGTTATGCATCCATCAACACTCATCTTGGAATCGGTGAGCCAGGGAAAACAATAAATAGAAACTTAAAAAGTGTTGAAGTGTGTAATTTTAGTGCAAGTGGATGTTGCTTTGAGGAGGCATAGGAGACAGTCCCTGTTTTTGACACTAAGTGCAGCATGCAAGGCCTTGCATATCTTGGTTAGGTGGGATTCAGTCAGTTTAGAATGCTCAAGAAATAGCACATTTTTTGATAACTGCAAGGATAATAGGCTTTTCTTGTACTGAATGAGTTTATCATGGGCATAGTAACTCTCAGCTGTCTTTTATTTTTGTAAGGGTTTTTCTAACAATCTTGTTGCACAGACTTTTGTTTTTCCAGTAGAAAATGAAACCTAATGAGTTCACTTTTTTATGCTGTTGTAGAGCAATCTCGCAGAGATGACTTGGAGTCCTTGGGCTATGTACTGATGTATTTTAACCTGGGCTCCCTCCCCTGGCAGGGATTGAAAGCAGCAACAAAGAGGCAGAAATACGAACGTATCAGTGAAAAGAAAATGTCTACACCCATTGAGGTTTTGTGTAAAGGATATCCTTGTAAGTTACTCCTCTGTGACACTAGACCTAAATGTTCGTGTTTTAGCAGTACTTCTCCTTTCTTTATTAAATTCTACCTCTCTTTTTCACCATCTCTCCGTCTGCCTCTCTCTCTCCCTCCTCTCTTCCCCTTCCTTACCCCCCATGATTTTACCACATCTGTGGTAAAAATACAATGCTGAAGACTGAGATCTTTGTGTTCGTAGAACATTTCTAAAGATCCTTTGTCTCAACTGTTGAACTGCAAGGGTAGCGTGGTTCATCTGATTTGCACTGTATTTTTTGTGCGTGTGTTGGCTGGATAATTCGTAACGGACAAGTAGCATTTTAACAAACTGCCTGTTTCTCTATCTGTGTGGGTACTGTTTCTGGGATAAATTGGGTTGTATAGTCAGATGCACCTCTAACCTACTGCAGTTGTTTCACTTGGGAATTATCATCCCAGGTTCATCTGGTTTGGCCTGCTGATGGATTAGAATTTGTGAGAGGTGTAAGAAACCCTCCTGTATCCTAGCGTCATGCCTCAAAGCAGTTCTGTTTCTCAGTTTGTTATTTACACCAAAACAATAATAAGCCATTTTTGAGTCTTGTAAAATGATAGTTAAATCTGTTTTAAAACTTAGTAACACTAGCTGTCGTCAGAGAATATTTTCATTTCGCTAAGGGTTCTGTCTCTTCTTTCCACCCTCTTGGCTTCGGCAACTAGTTACAATGACAAGAACTACAGCGTTTGTTTGGGCTGTATGAAAACTCATCATTTTTGATGTGTTTCAAATGTTGCTTCATACATGTTCCTTTACATGCATGGACTGTGTGTTTTCTCTGGGGTTTACAGGCAGGGAAGACTAATCAGCTTCTCTTGTGCCATTTGTTAGAGTTTCTTTCTTAATATAAATTAATCTCTTATTTCGTCTGGGAAGACTTAAAGTCAAAAGCTAGTATTTTGATACTGCTATTTTCTTTGGTGCACTGAATTCACTACAGTATTCATTTTTTTGTTTTGAAACTAATATTTTGCTTGCCATTTAAGAACAAGCGTTCAGACTATTGTAAATTAAAAATGCGGCATGACTTACCTGGGAGATTAATGAGTCCCCTAGTCTTTGCGTGTTTTGTGACGTAGCAGACGTGAATCTCTATGTGGCTTAACAAAGAAATGCTATTCCATGTCCCAGGATAAATTGTGCTCAGTATATTCTAGGCAAAGTTTTAAACCTTTTTTCCCTCACCCACTGTTGGTTAAAGAACGGTACTATTGGGTCCTCTCTGCTGTTGGCAAATGAGATCTTTGCCTGCTCTGTGATAGAAGAATAATTTATTTTTCAGGGTTGACATGATAGATGGGTTATAGTGTTCCCTTTGGTAGATTTCTACTATTAGATAATTATGCTTTTTCTTATGTTTAGGAGATTCCCTGCTGTTCAGGTTTGGGGTGGTTTGGGTTTCTCTGACTCAGAATTATAAAAAGCCAATGTGAAGCTGAAGATAAAAAACAGGCTTTCTTTAATTACAGCTGAATTTGCCACATACTTGAATTTCTGCCGTTCTTTGCGTTTTGATGACAAGCCGGACTATTCCTATCTAAGGCAATTATTCAGAAACCTCTTTCATCGGCAGGGGTTCTCCTATGACTATGTATTTGACTGGAACATGCTGAAATTTGTGAGTAGCTCACATAGCTTTCTAAAACTTTGAATTTTTAATGGTTTTGGTTGAGTTTTTTTACTACATTGTCAGTTTTGAGCATCTTAACTGATACTGTAAGATTGTCTTCCATTTTTTCTCCTGGCAGCTCTACTGTATAGACAAAAAGATAAGGAAGCGAGGAAAGGGAGGAGATACGGGATCTGTGCTATAACGCTTGAATGACAACTGAGTTAAAGTTACAATGTTTTTAATGTGAAAGGCTTCTTAGATAGATCCTTTAGGGCAGTCACCGGGCTAGATTGTGGAATTACTGCTTTCTCCCACCGTGATCTTTAACATGGGTCATTTGCAACTCTTGAGGCGGTGTCCAGCTGCCGTAACAGTATGTGTGTACATTAGCATTCTGAAGACTATCCGAGCAGCTGTATGATCAAAATTTATGTCAGTTCTCAAGAAATTTTACCTAAATAGTTAATGCCCTATCAAACTTCAGTTCACACATTGTCCAGTTCTTTCTTTTCAGTATTTTTATCTGAACGTATAGTTGTAAGCTCAACAATCCCCCAAGTTGTTCACTAGTCTTGACCTGTAGGGTGCAAGCAGAGCAGCTGAAGATGCTGAACATGAAAGGCGAGAACGAGAGGAAAGATTAAGACATACACGAAATCCAGCTGTACGTGGATTACCCTCCACTGCTTCTGGCAGGCTAAGAGGAACGCAAGATGTAGCTCCTCCTACTCCCCTTACCCCAACTTCACATGCTGGTAAGTAAGCAAGTACCTGGGTAGGTGGACCTTGTAGACTGCTCTAATTTGTAGTTTGTCTCTGGGCAGAGTTTGGCTTTTTGGTTTGTTTTTTTTTTCTCCCTTGGTTTTTTGTAGATTGAAGATAATTGCATACACTTATTGCCTGCCAGTTGATACTTGAATTTCTGTGAAATGTCAAACAATGGCCTTGATTCCTCTTGCTTGGTTCTGTGGAATTTTTATGTGCAAACAGAAAGAGTGTAATTTTTCCAGTGAGGGTGTTAAAATGGCATTTCTCATTATGAGAATCTAATGCAGTTTTTCTCACAGCCAACACCTCTCCTCGGCCAGTATCTGGTATGGAACGAGAAAGGAAAGTGAGTATGAGATTGCACCGTGGTGCCCCAGTCAATATCTCCTCGTCCGATTTAACAGGCCGACAAGATACCTCTCGCATGTCAACTTCGCAGGTAAAAAAAAAGTAATAAATCTGTGTATTGAAAAAAATGAGGGTGATTTGATAAAGTTAATTTGCCAAAAGAACTTACCAGGTAATTTATGGGATTTCATACTGTTTTTGCAGATGATGTTCGTTCGTATAAATGCGTGACATTTAGCCTGAATGATGTGGGTGTAAAGAAATTTTATTTTTACCTTGACAGCAATGAGAGGATGCAGAATTGTGGAGATGCAGCATTTTAACCTACCAGTATGGGATTTAGCTCCTTGACTCACTGAGTTTCTTGTATCTGTTACCAGTGAAGAAGCAGAGTAAGAGGCAGTAGTGAATCATGTTTCCAAATCAACAGAGCAGACAGTATTGGTGCAGAAAAGGCAAGAACCATTTGGTGAAGAACGGAAGGTGCAATAGTGAAGAAAGGTGGCAGAGCAGTGCTCTTAATTCAGAGCTGATGAGAGGCCACATACATGGATGATGGATACGTTGCAGAAGGCTTATTTGAAGAGAATGGCAGGAGGATAAACAATAATGATTCATAGTCAGCACGGAAATCATCCTTACTGGTCACAGTGACTTAACAAAGACATCTTAGGAATCTTCCTTCTTAGGACTGACAGTGTTAAATGTGTTTCTAGCTCTATGCTATAGCTGAAACATTCCTTCCTCAGCATATTCACAGTCTTGTCCCAAACAGTGTGTGGCCTGGCTTTGTACGATTTACTTTCAGTCTTACTTACAGAATGGAAATCAGCCAGACTATAGACATTCTGCAACATTTCTGAGAAAGCAATGCGTTGCGGGGACTGGTGCAATGACCTAGGGGTTTCTCCATCGTGCCTCGCTACTGTGCAGGAGTTCTAACTGCACAGTTTTTGCCAGGGACTTGTTCCTCATTGACAGAGCACACTGACAAAAATTAACTCGGTTTCTTTCGGTGTCATCATGTAATTGGCAGAGTTAATTATTTTTGGATAGTACGTGTTCTTACGTATGCAATCTGACTGCTAGAAAGAACAGTTTTTTAGATGGGGGCCAGGTGGATATCTCTAATGAAGACTGAGAGTGAACTGGGTTGGAGAAACAATTCCGCTGTGATAAAAGCGAAGTGGGATTTTGGGGGCTTTTAAGCTGAATGAATTGTTTCACCATGTAGCTGCACAGATACTTGTGCTTGCACAAGGGATGAACAGTTCAGGAGCAGAAATGACTGGAGAAGAATAGGGGATAGGTGAGGTTTTCTATATTGGCTTTGGTGACAAATTTCACCGTCTTAAATTGTTCACTGAACTGCTATTCTTGCCACCAGAAATTCTCACGTTGAGGTATTTTTGAATAGTATGAAAACAAAGAGGGTAGAATTGTGCATAGTTATGGATCTTGTAAATTTGCGTAAATACCTGTTGGAAGAATGTAAAGAAGGTGCAGCCGGACTGTTTGCAGCAATATCCAGTGAATGGACAATGGAGAGTGCGCACAAACTGAAATATAGGAAATTCCATTTAGACATACAAAGAAACTTTTTTACTATGAAGGTGGGCAAGGACTGTGACAGGTTGCCCGAAGGGGTTGTTGAGTCTCCCCTTTTCCAAATTACTTGGAGCCCAATTGGACATTGTCCTGAGTGGCCTGCTCTAGTTGAATGTGCTGTGGGTGGTGAGATTGGGCTACATGATTTCGAAGGGTCCTTTTTGACCTTGCGTATTCTGTGAGGCTGTGGTGCAGAGTTCTCTCTGGACATTGACTTGAATGGAAAGATGGTTTCCTGGAAAAGTGTATATGCCAGGTCTGTGGCATTCTGAGAAAATTTCAGATGCTTTGTCTCTGTTACCAGTCAGATAAATAAGTAATAGCAGTAACAGAAATGCAGTGATGCCACTTGATTGTGTTAGGTGAAAGTATATCTTTAATTTTTTTGCTATGTTCATGGCATGTCGCTCAGTGTGCAGGTGATTCTAAACATTTAAAGATACGAGTAACACAAGTGGGCTTGTAGATACGTTTTGATTCTGCCTAGCTTGTAAAATGTGAATACTGTGAGGGCAGTGGGTAGTTTTCTGAGTAGTCTTTAAACGTCCAGATGTATAATTTGTGGTGTGGGCCAACAGTACAGTCTGGCTTAATGACACATTCCATACCTGCCCTTTTTAACACTCTGCTCCAAGTATAAGATCGCTTGGTTGACTTCTTTACAATCCCAACAGCGGCCTAGTCAGGATCTTCTCTTGAGTTTGTTAGAACTAATCATTCATTGTCTGCTGTATTCATTTAGTTCTTAAGACAGTGAACCAGTGCTGGTATCTACTCAGGGTGACTGAATAACAGTGTGTGACTGTAGTATAATTTGAACAGATTCCCGCGGGCCTGTTGGAATTGGAAGGCAAGAGAGATTTGCAGTGGGAAATGGGTTGGATTGGAAGGGACCTTAAAGATTACCTCAATTCCGACCCCCCTGCCATGGGCAGAGAACCTTCCCGTAGGCCAGAACTCTGTTCAGCCTGGCCTTGAACATCTCCGGGGATGGGGAGTCCACGACCTCTCTGGGCAACCTGTTCCAATGCCTTGCTGCCCTTATGGTAAAGAATGTCTTCCTGATACATAAATCTTCCCTCCTTCATTCATGTTAAGGCCATTTACCCTTGTCCTATTACTACATGCACTTTTTACGTGCCATGTGAACAGCCCCTCTTCAGCCTTCTTGTAAGTCCCGTTTAGGTACTGCAAGACTACTCTCAGTTCTCCCCAAAGTCTTCTCCAGACTGAACAGCCCCAACTCTCTCAGCCTGTTTTCGCAGGAGAGGTGCTCCAGCCTTGTTGTCAACTTAGTGGCTCTCCTCTGAACTCATTCTAACATTGTCAGTGTTGTTCTTGTGTCGGGGGCCCCAGACCTAGACACAGTACTCCAGGTGGGGGTCTCGCAAGAGTAGAATAGAGGGCAAGAATCCACTCTCTCGAGCTGCTGGTCACTTTTCTTTTGATGCAGCCCAGGACACGGTTGGCTTTCCGGGCTGCAGGCACACATTGCGCAGTCATTTTGAGCTTCTAATCCATGAAGACCCCTAAGTCTTTCTCCCCAGAGCTAGTCTTGATCCATTCTCCACCCAGCCTGTACTTATGCTTGACGT
This sequence comes from Rhagologus leucostigma, assembly GCA_013397725.1. Taxonomy (NCBI): domain Eukaryota; kingdom Metazoa; phylum Chordata; class Aves; order Passeriformes; genus Rhagologus; species Rhagologus leucostigma. The sequence continues at coordinate 17,653 of VZTD01004861.1, forward strand.
TGACCTGACCCACGTGCCGGACCTTGAACTTGACCTTGTTGAACTACATGAGGCTCCCGTAGACCCACTTCTCAAGCCTGTTAAGGTGTCTCTGGATGGCATCCCGTCCTTCCAGCATGTCGACCGCATCACACAGCTGCTTGTTGTCGGCAAATTTGCTGAGGGTACACTTGATCCCACTTTCCATTTTGCTGACAAAGATGTTGAACAGTGCCGGTCCCAGTACTGACCCCTGAGGAACAAACACCGCTCATCACTGCTTTCCACTTGGACATTGACTCATGGACCACAATTCTCTGAGTGCAACCATCTGGCCAATTCCTTATCCGCTGAGTGGTCTGTGTGTCAGATATGTGTCTCTCCAGTTTAGAAACAAGGATATCGTGCGAGACAATGTCCAGTGCTTTGCACAAGTCCAGGTGGGTGACGTCTGTTGCTCTTCCCTCATCCACCGCTGCTTAACCCCACTGTAGAAGGTTGCCGAATTTGTCAGGCACGATTTACGTTTAGTGAAGCTAGGTCGTCTGACACCAATCCCCTCCTTATTCTCTGTGTGCCTTAATAGAGTTTCCAAGACGATCTGTTACATGATTTTGCCAGGCACTGAGGTGAGACTGGCCTGTGGTTCCCTGTGTCATATTTCCTTTATAAAACTGGGGGTTATGTTTCACCTTTTCCAGTCAGAGGGAACTACACTGGAGTACCGTGGCATCTCAAATACGATGGATAATGGCGTAGTCCCTTACTCAGCTGGTTTCTGCAGGACCCGTGGATGTATGTCATCAGGTCCCATGGACTCGAGCACTTTCAGGTTCCTTGAACAGTCCCAACCCCTGTTGTCTTCCACAGCGGATGGTTCTTCATTTTCCCAATCCCTGCCTTCACCTTCTGCAACCTGGGTGGTGTGGCTAAAACACTTCATGCAGACTTCCGCTTATAACGCTTCCACTTGAGCTTGTTAGAGAAAATTCACTTTTCATTTTCCCAGCTCTCACTCTCTAAGCAGGCAAGATGGTGCAAGTTGCAGGTGTTGATAGCTTACGCTCTTACAGTCTTCATAATATTAAAGTAGCTCTTGTGTAATCAAAATTTATCCTTAGATGTTAGCCAGGTTACCAATTATAGCCATGAGTTTCCAATTATATTTATACCTTGTTCTTAGGAAAACCTAAAGTATTCAAGTTATGTGGCAAAGTCATTAAAGAGAATTTTGATTGGATAGATGTAAGAATATAGAAAGTCATCCATATCATTTCTTATCAAGACAACCATAAAGAATAGCAATTGTTTGTCCATGTCCGTTCTGAGTGTGCTGATTTCCTTAGTAAGTCTTAAGTAAATACACTACCACAGGTCCTTTTTCAGGAAGTACTTAAGGCATACTCCTGGTAGAAAGCAACTTTTAGAGTTTGCCACACACATCTACAGATGTTTTCTGTTAAGAAGTACATTTGTTAGAGTTCTTATTTATAACTTGATAATTAATTTTGTTACTTTATTTATTTGTATGCCTTGGTTTGGTAGGGCAAGGGTGCATCTGTAATCTCCACCTCTGTTCATCTAGAGGAAAGGCTGCTGCTTGTTAAACTCTGGACGGTGAAATGTGCAGAGGTTACTCAAACAAGGAAAGCTACTTGCCTCTAAGTTGCCTCTAAGAGTTCTTAAAGATGACTACTCCGCGTGTTTATCTTTCTTTTTTTCCAAATTGAATTCTGATCAGGTCAGACTGAAACTGAACAACTAATGCTGTGAATGCAAATAATAGGAACCAAAATTCTCTTATGAAAACTAGGCATTCTCAGAGAAATTTACCACTTGTGGAAAAATGGTAATTGGTAAGCATAGCAAAAAAGGTGTCATTTATTCCCCGCATCCAAGATAGTGTCCACATGGCACCTAAGTAATTCTCCTTAAAAAGACATTCAGTTTCTAACACTAAGTAACGAGTGCTTGTTGGGAGTTACAACCACCATGTCTGTGAAATGGTTCATGAAACTTAAGTGTTTCTAATGAAATTATGTAAATTCTGTGGCACATGTTATTCAGTACTTTTCTGGATTATCTGAAGTGAATGCAACAGTGAAAAACCCGCAAGTTGTGAGTTCACAGTAATAAACATTAGTGGGAGCTGAGCGGTCAAGCACAGTCTATTCCAATGTACCTGCAGTACTCCAAATTCTGGTTAGGATGAAGGAGTGGAGGCCATTTTCCTGTATGGGGGAACTATATCTGTGGTAAGTAATGACTGAGGAGGCAGGTGTAATGTTGGAGAGGTTAGTGTGGTTTCATAATGAAAGAGCACAATTTCCTCCTTGAATCTATGTATGGTACAGTAATGAACAGAAGTGGAGGTGTTACTCTGTGTCATTAGTGAGAGTGAGATGGACTGGGAAACAGATTGTACAATGTAAGAGTTTCAAATCTACGACTTTCAGTTTGTCTGAAAGCTAAGAAAATGTCTTGAGTGAGTTGGCGTAGTGTTTGAGACACAGTGATTTTAACAGGAATTAATGTTAAAGGAGAAAACGTGTGAAGAACCTATTGCTTAAAATTAAAACCACTCACGTGTAAGGAAAGGCAAAATAGAGGTCTAAGTGAAGGTCATTACCTACTGAAACAACTTCTGAAATAAGTAGATCATCTCTCTGCCTCTGCATCAACACTGGATTCATTTCTAAGTGGTGTATTCAAGTCCAAAGCAAGTCTAAATTACAGGTGTGTGTGCAGTCAAGAGTGGTGATCTGTGTTGGACAGAAAATCATGCCAGTGTTTGAAAGATCCTTCTGCTCTTAAGCTCTCTAAGTGAATTGCTCCCTAAGTCTCCTTTACACATCGTTTTTAAACAGTAAGAGACGTAGTGAAGGAGGTAGTAAATGAGGTAATGAGTATTCTAGTAAAAACTACTTTGAATCAGTTGTCGGTCCACATGCACAGACTGCATCCTGAAAGCAGTGATCATCTCAGGAGTCTAGTTATGGGTGAGTAGTCTTCATTTCCTTCGACAAAAGGTTCAGTCTTGACTGCTCGTGGCTACACAGTAAGTTGTTTAATTTTATTTTCTTGAATATGTAGCATGTTCAGCACCCAACAGTCAAAGCGGTGGCAAATTCCTGTTGGTAATAGAGGTGTTCTCTCTGTAGTTGGAAGAAAAGATTGAAATGCTGCACAAAGAAATATTTGATTAAGTCTCTTTGACAGGAGAAGTTTTTAGAAGACTGTAGCCAACACTGGCATTGAATAACTTAAGTGTTGTGCCATACTTCCAGTGCTTCTGCATTTTCCATTTCCTCGTCCGCAAATCTTTCTCCACATATCCATCCTAATAGGCATCATACTCTGCATTGTTCTTCTGACCCCGTCAGCTTTCTTTGAGGATTAATGATTTGTTTCTTTTACGTGTCTCTTAATATGATGGAAATGTCTTATAGAAGTCTGAAATCAGAGCTTCTCAAAAGATAGAGTTGCTACTGCAAGTTGAGGTTGGATTTTTGTTAGACATCTTTATATATTGGGGCAGTGGAACTGTTACAAATTGCTGTCTTTTCCCCTACCTCAGAATAGCATTCCTTTCGAACACCATGGCAAGTAGCTGCTCGTCTCCTTTCGTTGGAAGGCAGCACTGGGTGAGTGCTTCTCATTAGACACCAAAACTTTGGATGGGGTGGGGAAAAAACTCTTTGGAAACATCCGACTTCGCTCCTTCTACTCACGTGATCTCATAGTTGTACCTGTGCCTTCTGGTCAGATGCTTGATGAAGCACTGATTTTTCTCTAGCTTAAAAGTAAGTGTCCTTCCAAAAGCTGAGTTATTGCCGCTGTTCCACTTGGACTCTTAAGCAGAGTTGACAATAATAGTGACTTGAAAGGTCCCTAAAATTGTTCAAGTATCAACAATAAAATAACCAAGTCTAAATTTCAGCTGTTTGAGATTACATGTCTTTCCAAGGATGTTGATACAGCAGTAGGTCATCCATTAAAAACCAGATCTCAGAATCATAAAAACAAAATACTTAAATACTTGTATGAAGACTCAATTGACAGTATTACTCAAATGAGGCTCTGTCTTGTCTTGTCGTGAATGGAATGTTCTACTACAGCCGTATCCATTTTTCACTGTTTTATATTCTTCTTCATGCCTTATGAGCTCTCATTTTAAAAATACTCAGATCTGTTCAGATCTGTATTTAAAAAAACGTTCACATACTAACAAGAATAGTTGACCGTGAGCATCTCAGAGGTAGATAGACTTGAATTTGGGTGTTAAGAAGTCCTTTCTGCTGTTCAGTGCAGTAAAAGTTTCTGCCTTTCTGTGTGCAGCTTTTGGCTTTTCAGTCTGTTTTGCTTTTGGCAATAATAGGTCTCCCATGAGAAATAACAGCTTTCAGTTGCAATCTGAACCTTAGTGGCTGAGGGATGCTTTTCTTAAGTATTTCAGGAGCTTCTTTGCTTTGCTACTTATTTAAAAAGGCTGTAAGATTTTTCTGTTCCTTAATAAATTCTGTTGTATAACTCTTGTCTGCTGTCTCTATAAAGCCTAAGCTTGCATTAATCCTGTATCTCTAGTTGGTGAAGAATCCTGCTGTTCCTCTTCTGTTTTCTCCTTCTGCTTTGTGTGCTTGGCTGACTCTGCACAAGCTGCTTTGTGAACAGTTTATAACATTAAAAAGATCCAACTGTAAATGGCAGCTTAACACTTTAAAGACCAGCTATCAGATCTTAGTAAAAAAAAGCAGATAAAAAAATAAATGCAAAAAAGCAAACCTAAAGCTTTGCATTGAAAAGCCTGTGTACAGGAGATGTGCAGATTCTGGTCTGGGTTGTGCCTGCGTTGGTTAGCCTATACCGTATGCCTTAGTATTTGTAGCTGTTTACAACTGAAACGAATACCGAATTGAATACTGATCCAGCTACTTAGATGTTTCTCGCTTCTTAAATTGCAGAGATGTATGGTTGTATCTCACTTTCATGGTGAAAGTGGTACCGAAATAATGCTACACTCTTACTTCAAGAGGTCAAGCTATGGAAATACAAGAAGTATCTTTTAACATAATGTCCCAAGGAAAGTGAAAAGCTATTGAAAATAATGAATTTCTTTTTACCGTCTTAATATATTTTTTAATTAATAGTCCATTGAGTCTATTACTGTGCATTCATAGTGGTTTCATGTGGTTGGTTCTTTTCTTCTGTGCATGTTTATGCTGTCTAATTTTCTTCCAAACATCCCCTCTGGCTGGAAAGGTGCATTTTCCATGCTAACTTCTAATGAAAGCGGAAAATAATAGGGAACTTCGTGTAGCTACAGGTGGGTGTGAAACACTGTATTGCTCATTGGATTTTAAATTCACACACTTAAATTTTGGCAATTAATAGTTTAAAAGTACCTTGCAAGACACTTGTATGTTAACTGGAAGGATATGTGCTGATGTTGTCTTGTTTTTTGGCTTTGGTAGATTCCTGCTCGGGTAACTACCAGTGTTCTCCAGTCTGCTGTGCACCGATGAAAATTATTTTGCCGTGGAAGGCAGATAATGCATGGCTGATCTCCCATGTTACCAATGGCTTTACTAGCAAAAATACCCTAAACTAGAGCGGAAATTGGAGTTCTCCACGTGACCTAAAAGGCACTTGGAGGAACATGCAGAGACTCCAGCAGCTGCCATTACAGGACGCTTTTGCCAGAAACCCAATGACCTTAAGAGAACCCTGTGGTAACAGGGCTGGAAAAGAAAGATGGTTTACAGAGTTCACCGCCTGTTACTGGATGGCCATTTCAGTTTTCCCTCCACAGGCGGCAGACTTTACTCCCTTTTTATTATTCTACTGTAACTATAAATCTTTTACTTGGTTTAAGAAAGTTTTTTGTATCATTTTGCTAAAATTATTGGCTTACTTATCTGTAAAGAACTCTTGCTTTTGTCTGATTTAAAAATGTAGAATATAAACAAACCTGAACTAAAGACGATGACTTGAAATTTCTTGTTTAAAAGATTAGTCTGCCAGGGAACGTGAAAATGAATCAAAACCATCTGATGTTATTTAAATTGTTTACTTTCATGTATTGTCCCATTCTGAGTCGATTTTCTCATGAAATTTTTAAAACTGTTGAAGTTCGTTTTACTGTTTGCTGTCTTCATTCACACTGGACATTTAACTTTCTGTGTAACACAAAGGAGTTTTTAATACTCATTCTGTTTCATAACAGAGGAGAACTTAATTCCCTGCAGGAGAGTCTTAAGTATAGTAGAGATTGTAATGACGGATTCCTTTTTTGTAAAGAACATGAAGGACAAAGTGAAAGACTGGCATTTGAGGGATTTAGAATTAGAAAGTTTGTTCTGTCTCTCTGCTTAGTTTGGGTGAGTGGATGCTTTCAAACATTGTTTTTACTGGGAAAATTTTGTTTCCCCTTCTCTGAGGCTGGTTAGCTTGGAGGCTGTTACAAGTGCAAAACAGACATTGCTGCTGAGTCTTCAGTGGATTTGCATGTTTCATTCAGTATCCACATGTTTATAAATAAATAAATACATTGATTTAGGCCTTCTGTTACATGCCAAGACTCAAAAAAGGAATTCTTAAACAAAAACCAAAACACCCCCCAAACTAGCAACCTATTCTTGCTGTGAAATCCTGAGAATTTTTACGATTCAGGTGCATATCATATTTAATTCTTAACTATATTCAACTGCTTATGCCCAGAATCATTAGCTAGACATGAATGACTCAGTGTGCTCAGGTTGTTGCAGATGGTGTTGGCTCCTGTTGGTTGTGGAATATGGGAAATTCTTCATATTGTTTGTTACTGTAAATGGTCTCAGAAAGGTACGTGTTCTGTCCTTACAGTACTTGGAACAGTACCAGAACCATTATGACTGAAATTATGGGAAGTTTTGTGTTGGAAATGGAAGTATACAGAGATTTTGTTTGAACAGACTTTGAACGTATTTTGAGAAATTCTTCCCTGCTTGGAGGCAATTTTTAAAGGTGTATTGGTCCTCAGATTTTTATGGAGAGTAGTTTTTATGATTTGGGTGTTTACAGATTCTTTTTTGCCCCTCTCAAAAGTCCACGTACTAAGTATTATCATTCTTCTTTGGATGTTTTCATAACATTAGCTATTTGCTTCTGTGTACTCTGGGTCAGACTGGGGAAATGTGTGCTTGGAGAGAGTATAGTGGAAAAGCTTGAGAATCTGATTGATAAGTTTGCATAAGAGAATGATTTCCTCAGTTACTATAAACTTTGGTATTTTAGGCATGCGCACTACCATTTGAGCAGTTTTACACTTCGCTGTGCTTTCCTTGTAAATATCTGTGGTTAATAGTGTAGTGTTTGAGGGACTTACAAAAGCAGCCTTTTTATTTTCTGTGTATCTGGACCATTAGATTGCTGTACTATACTTAAAAGTTGACTGCAGACTTCTAGAATTGTACTGACTTGTGGGCAGTTTTTGTCCTTCATAATAGTTAAATTCCATCATGCAGAAAGTAGTTAGACTGTCTATATAAACCTGTGTATTGAAAACCAGTATCTCAAAGCACTTCATTTGTACTACCACTGTATTTGTGTACTTTAACAGTTGTGTAAATACATTCATAATAACTTACGTTCTTCTTTGGTGTAACTTACTGACTTGCAATGGATCCTTACCCTTTACCTGCGCAACTTTTTTTTTTCCTTTTTTTTCCCTTTTTTCTTTTTTTAAGGGGTTTCTGTACCTACAAAGAATATTGTCAGTTGCAGACATTTGAAGTTATTGTCTTGGTACCAAAACTTCCAGTGAAAGGGTTTGGTAATTACAATCCTGGGGTATGCAGGAAGAAAGAGAAAGCATTAATTGCTTTGCTCACAGAAAGCATGTCTTTTTGTCAATTTAAAGGTAAATGTTTTTGTTTGGATACTTCTTTTTCTTCCAGAAATTTTTCACTTTGTACAAATGGTTTTGCTTATCAAGTAATGCATGGTATTGATAAGGAAGTTTAGTAAGGGAATTGAGATTGGATCAGTTATGGGAGCTAGGATAAAAGCAAGAAAAGTAGTGACCTTTACTCACGGTGCCCTGTATAATAAAATTCTGGCTTTTGCTATGTGATTCTCAAAAGTCTATTATAATCTGAGGGTAGATGCACCTTCAGGAACCCCCTGTGTTTTCTTATTAGCAGGCCTCTAAAAATTGGAAGGATGTTATAATTTATTCTCATAGTTTTCATTTAGAACTGTGTAAATGCTTTTATGTGGAAAATACCACCTGTGCTGCTGTTTTACATAATCTTGAATGGTTACAGAGTCCTTGAGTTTTTTGTGGTACAAGCATTTTTTAAAAAATTGAGAATAAATCCTCTGCTTTAAGAGAGATATTAAGAGAAAACATTTGAGTCCGTATATTCCATGTTAACTTCTTGAAAATATTCAAAATATCCTTTGGAGGAAGGCATGTAGAACTCATTGTTTATTCTCCAGTGGGAAAAAATATCATAAGCACAACTATTTGTCTTTGTTTCCTCATGTCCTAGACCCTTGAGTCTAGCATTGGCTAGAGCAGCATATGTGTTGATTTCAAGAATATTTATTTTCTCTTTGTAAAAGAATTAAATAAAAGGGTGTTTATTTTGTTCTTTAACTTTTGCTTTACAAAAGCTGCACTTCATGTGTACAAAAAAACAAGTGAAAACAAACAATGCTGCTGGTTTTTTAACAGTGCTGAGCCATCTGGTCAGAAATCAAAATTTAAGCTTTGAGATTGTGAGAAAGTGTAATCCATCGTGAACTTATTCCAACAGCTAAGTAGCTTCCAAAATTCACTGGATGAGATAGGTTAATAATAAAAAGGTTTTCCTGTGAAAGAATACAGTACTTTGTTGTTAAAAACAGTACATTTCCGTCTGGTTCATTCAAGTGACAATTACTGACTTTGCATGTATATATCCAGATTTAAGTGACTGTATGAACCTGAATTGTATAGACTGTGTGCATCGTTCAGTACTTTTGTGCTAGGAGAGTGCTCAGAGGCCTGATCTTCAGTAAGAATGTGTTTCACAGCGAAATCGTACCGACTTTATCAGCAGGTATTTTCATAGTATTAACACTTTATGACTTCTTAGACGTTGGTGGGATTTTTTTCTTGCTTCATATTATTGAGACTAGTATGGTTTGGTTCTGTCAAAACCATTGCATGCTGCAGGCAGAGGGATAATAGAAAATGAGAGGAGAACTGTACATACAGAATCTACAAAAATATGCCTAAAAAAAGTGTTCTTTGTTAATCACATTTTGGACAATTCTTGATTCAAAGTGCTTAAGATCTAGGTCTGAGGTGTGTGTGTGTGTGTATGTATATATATATGTGTATATATATATATGTGCTTAATGGACAAAGAAGAAAGTGGGAAAAGGGAGAAATGGTGCAGATCATCCTAGAGTATTAAGCCCTAGTCTACAGTCTTTGCTGTGACCAATCCAAAATGCTTGGGGTGGAATGTGGAACAAAACAAGAATTCATTTGGTGCATTATGCGCTAGGAAGAAAATACTTGGTCCTGAGCGTAACAAGAAAAAAAATTTTGCTTATTTACAGTCCTCAGCTTGGTTCAGACGTGCAAGCATTACAGGCACAAAGGCAGGACAGAGCTTCTGGTATTGCCCTTAATCCTTAAGGAAAGGATAAACCAGGGTAATCTGAGGTTGTGCACAGATTTTTTTCTTGGAAGACCCCAAACAGCAAATGTTTCTCTGCTCTCGCTGCCAAAAAAATGTATTTTAACTTTGTCTGAGAGGTCAACAATGGATCTTAAAGCATATTTTTCAACAAGACTCAAAAAGTCTTTTGCTATTTAAGAATTTTAAATATTAAAATCTGGATATACTTCTTTATTGGGTTTGGAGTTTTACTGTGAAAGGTTTTAAACTGTTAAAAGAGTAGTAGATGAAAAGTCAGAAAAGCAAGAGCTATCCTTTCTGAATGCACTGAAGTATTCATCTGGGAGTGGTAAGGAAGGCTGCCAGCCGAAATGTTGCTGATGTGACGAAGCAAATATGGAGATCAGTCAAGGAACTAACAATGTATAACTAGAGGTAAGTAGCTTTTTACTCTGTCTCTAATTTGCCATACTTTCTCAGACAAATACAGGACTGCTGCTCCTCCAGACAGTGTCACTAGCAAAATGCTTTTAAGAGCATAAGCATTTTAATGCTTTTTAGTAGATACATCTTTTTCCTGCTGGCACAAAGATGAGCTCTATCTCAGAAGCATTGAGAAGGCTGCTGAAACAATCCGTTCCAAAGCTGTTGCTTCTCATATGCAGTACTACCGGCATTGTCAACGTTGTTTACTCTTTCAGTATTGGTGGATCACCTTCCTTTTAACAGGTCCAGCAGCAGGGAACAACAGCTGTGCAGCTCAGGTCAAGCCCATTTTCCCCTACAGTGAGTGGCCCTGCTTCCTTCTTTCAGACTCAAAGAGAACCAGAGGCAAAGATAAACTCTGGTTTTCTGTCACGAGAGTGGGCTGACTACATGCTAGTAAGTTCTGTCATTTCAGTCCACCCAGTAACATTAATTCCTGTAGCAGCATATGGCTTGATCGGGCCATTGGGGTGGCAAAGTATTTGATTACACCTTAAGTCTTGCCAGTTTAACTAAACTAGTGTAAAAAAGGTAATCATATATCTATTCAAACATGGGGGTTAATGTAAACTAGACCTATGACCTTTTCAGATATACAGAGAAATTTCTGAAGCTGAGCTTAGAGAGATTTCTCAAAAATTTCTTGCCAGAGATACTTAGAATTAAGCACAAGTAGGTGTCAGTCTTCTAGACTGCAAAAGGTAGGTCTTGCTACATTGAAGAGCTTGTAATTTTGATTCACTTGGGTGTAGCCTTGAGATTATACTTTGAGAAGCCAGTCCTACCTGAGGGTACCATAGGATCAGAAAACCACAACATAAATGTATTTTTACACTGTGTTTTCTTAGGAGCTTTCAAGTTCTAAAGAGCATCATTTGACAGTAAAGACAGCTTGCTGGCATGTTGGTATTCAAAATATTTTGGGCTTTATAAGTCATGACAGTTCATAAAACTTTACCTGCAAACAAAACCTGGAGCACTATTCAGAGGAGAACATTAATATTTTTTACACAGCATGGCACAAAACTAGTAGCTGTTATTTTAAATTAGATGATGCTTTAAAATAGTCTTCGGGATCACTTACAGCAGGAGCACATAGCCATTTTAGAATTGGCCAAACTATGAGTCATGGCAAAAGCAGTCCCCTTGCCCACGTTAAATTCTGGCTGCCTGTCAGCTAAGTGTCACCTCTTCTCTATAAACACTCTTGTCTCTGTGTAGCTGTTTAAACATGTGCAAATAAAGCCAAATTTCCAAATTGGGGTGTTAATTTTTTCTGAGCTTATTTTCTCAAACCCACAGTTTTTGACAACCAGATATTTATTCACTACATTTGCAACAGTTTACTAGAAAAGCATTAAAAAAATCTAAGTATAAATGTACACATTACATTGAAGTGCATTAACAAGAAACAAAATGTCATCTCTCACAAAATTGAAGTGTATTCCCATAATCCTAAAGACAAGTGTGGCAAAGAGACACAGACCCACATAGACAAGTCAGTACTTACTGCTGTAATGTGTAAGAGTTTGCATTCTGAAATTCTTCTGTTTATGATTGTCTGCCAATCTAAACATTTTCTTTGGAATGTACCACAGGTGCGTATATGAATTTTGCTTTTTCATTTTGAAGTTTGGTTGCTCAGTTAGGGGGAATGTTCTAATTTCTTTTTAAAGAATGATTCTACATTGCCTAATACACATTTGTGTGGATGGAATTTAATATTAACACAAGATGTCTCCAGTCCTTTACACCATACCTTCGTACCTTCTCAAGTCTTAACTTCAGGGAACTGGCTGAGCTTTAAACAGATAGCTGCATCACTTTAGGACTTCTGGTTCTGCTGAGGTCTTCTAGGCTCCAAATTGCTACAAAATATTTCCTTTAGAATTTTCAAAAAAGCAAGCTTATCTTTGTATAGGAGAAAGAAAATCATTTTAACTCTGCTCATTGTCTAATAAATGGGCAAACTGTCTCTAATCTACTCCTAGGGGTATTCTGCATGTTTTATATATATATATATATGTACATACATACATATGTAAATACATATCTGCAAACACGTGTACTTGTTTCTGTAGACTCTGTGTATTGCTGGCATTTATACACATTTCATCTCCTTGCATCTGGAAAATAAGGGCTTAAGATCCACTCCATGATCAATCATACAATATTTTAACCATAAATCCTATAGTACACAATTTATAGAATGTATGAAGATCCAAAATGCTTTAAAAATTTTGCTAGTCTGCAGGGTGAAAGACCATTCACTGCTTTCAGAGAAATAATCTTTGAAAACTGTCTTTCAGTTTTTTGATTGTTTACTTTACAGACTTCTTAAATATATTCATGAACTGTGTGTCTAAAGAAATTACATTTGTTTCAATAGTGTATGATGCAGGAGTAAACTATAATCTTTGGATGCTTGGCAACTCAGTTGCATAATTACCTACATTCCCTTCCTTTTCATCTTCCCTTTCTTCAAATCACAAAATTTTAATCAGGGGAAGGTTGAACAAAGGTTCATCTGGGTAGATGTTGCATAAAACTGTTGCACCTGTGACCCTGGGCAATTAATGGCTCTTTAGCAATGCTTTATGTCTTTGACCATGTGCATCCTCAAAATATATGGATGAGCACATCTCACAGACTGCTCTTAAGGGCATCTCAGTGGTCCTGAGATTAAAGAAATACAGTACCAAAATAACTGGAGGGATTTTAAATCAATTCCTTGCTTCTAAATATACAAAAGATATATTTTTTTATGTTTATCAATCTATTTAAGTATTTACAATAAGCAGAGTCAAATTAATAAGGAGCCTGCCTGGACAGTGCTGGGAACCTAAGGACTAGCTGCTTGTGGAGTTTGGTTGTTTTTGGTTTTTCAACGCATTGGGGAGGAAGGAGAGAGTTCTATAAAACAGGAGGTCAATGTGGAGGCCTTTGCGGCCATGTTGATAGGAGCAGTTGGGTACATGCTTCAGCAAAGTCTAGTATAGTGGCCAGCAGCCTAGGGATCTGGCATGGAGGTTTCCTTCTTATCAGTATAACAAATCTCTTTCCAAGAAGATAAAGGCAGCTGAATAGAAAGAGGATTGGAGGGCTAGCACACACCTGGGTGTTACCCTTGAATGAGACAGAATGGGAGCAAGGAGCTTTACTGGTTCTAGAACTCTGAAGTACTCTCAAGCCTGTCAGTTTTGATGTTGCTAAGAGAGCTGCATTGGGAGTTTCTCTCCTTTGTATTGATGCTTCTTGTAATTAATGAAAATGGTAAAAGATGTTATACTGCTCATACGGCTTTTTAAGCTGCTTAGCGAATTAAATTCTAACCCTTTATTTTCTCACAGTCAATAAAGGAGTCCTGTGATTTGATCATTCTCGTTCAGTAAGCATCTCCTGCCGTCATAAATACTGCAATCCATTGGTAGGTCTGTGCTGAAAACAGCACAAGAGCATTGGCAGTCCCAGTCAGAGTAATTGATCTTTGAGTTGAAGAAAATAACTTGTATAGGCAACTGAGGCCTTTCTGTGAACACCATTTTTACTTATGGGATTATTTATGGTTTCTTGTTGAAACGTGTCTCCTTGTCTTCCTAACTTCCTCTTCTGTCTCAAGACACAAAAAACTGTAACATAAAACTTCCTGTTTCCAGCTTAACTGTAAAAGTATTATGTATGGAAGATGAAAAACAGTCTGGAAAGTCAGTATGATAAGCACAAATGACATTCTGTCACATATAAAGCAGCCTAGACAATTTGCAGAATGTACAGAAACTTAAAATTGTGCCAAAACCTGAGGTCAAAGGAAAAACCATTTAGTTCTGTGATAACAGCGTAGCATTATCTAGCAAAGAAATCCAGTGGTCGAAACACACAGTAAGACAAAAATGGCTATCTGAGAATCTGAATTCACCTTTAGAAAGGTTTCTAGTCTTTGCTTTTTGAAACAACAGGGAACTCCAGTCTGAAAGCTGTATCAGGCCTTCATGTATCATCTGAAGCAGCCTCCAAGGATATAATAAATTACTCTGTGGATTCTGTTTTTCTCCTGCCTTCTGGAGCTGCCAGTGTTGTGTTTCAAGTACCAATTTAGTCTTTAGCAAACTGGAGCTAAGTTCAGTGAGTAAGCTTTTACAACTGGGAAATGCCATTCACTACAATTGCTGCCACTAAATTAATGAAAGATTTTAAAATAACGCACTACATAGGATATAAAAACAAACAGTTTATTCTGTGAAGTAGCCGTTTCTTTTAAAAGTTATGATTCTAACTTTCCAATTTCTGTGCAAGGTTGTCCTAACAATGCAAAACCGTTTTAAAGAAACTTCAAATATGGAAGCCGGTATCTGAGATATTTCATTAGAGAATGGTTTGTGGTTTTGGCACTTTGTTTCTGTTAAAAATGGTAAAGTGTGAAACAATGATGTTAATTTAAAGAGGGTACAGGGTTTGAAGGGATTAGGGTCTTTTAGTTTTCAGTTATTAAATGGAACAATTTTGGCACCTGAAAGCCAATATTCCTTTGCTATTACTAAGAAAACCAAATCTGTTAGTCTGTTTTGAAGATTGTGACTGCAGTTACAAAGCCTAGACAGCTTTTTATAAGCAGATCTGAGAAGTGGGCTGCAGTAGCATGATTTTGTATGTTAAAAACTACATTCTGGAGTTGTTCTGGGTGAAAAAAAAATAGAATGCCTTCCTTTTGCCTTCCTTTTCTATTCAGTACCATGCTGTCATAAATATGATGAGCAGTTCTATCATGTTTCCTCAACCAGCAAGAATGGCACTTCGAACTTCCATAGATTACACAAAAGGGTAGGGAAGTGAGATAAATGGGGAAGGAAAAAAAAAGGAAACCAAACATGTTAAAACCTTCCCGTGATGCTAACATTGCATTTTATGGATGACTAACATGTTTCAAAGTACTTCAGTCTCTTCCCTGAGTCTACCCACTCTATAGGTCATCTGGAAACTTGCACCATTTCTTTTATAAGCAAAATGGACACTTTTTCAGACTATTCTACAAAACCTAATAATCATCTTCTCCATGTTCTACTAAACCTAATCATCATCTCCATGTTAGTTGTAATATTTTTCAGTGCTCTAGGAAAATTTTCCTGAAAACAGTGGGCTAATTTTGTTTGCTTACGGTCTGTCAGGATCCATTCTGCTCATTTTTTTTCTTTTAGTACTACCTCAGAATACCACTTGTGTGATCTGCTGAGGACACTATCTGTAATGTGCCTGTCCAAAACCAGAATTTCAGATGATAATTGCAAAGGTTACAGGTTTAGACAGAAGTGCATTTACATAAATCAAAGTTACAGATATTATCAAAATTAAATTAGGGCTGAGCCAATTAATCTAAGAAATCTAAAAAGGTAAGAAATTCAAAAACCTAATAGAGACCTTTAAGTTCCTGAGATTTTTATCCATCTCAAACTCTTTTCCCTTCACAGAGAACACAGGGAAATTATATTTAGCCACACAACACAGCGATTTCATCAATAGTCTGAAAACATACATATAATTCCACTTTTCTTAAAATATGCTTTTCCTATATCTTCCAAGTGAGCAGTTTCTGGTGATGCATAGCAAGAGCCTACTTGTGTTCATAAAAGCTTTTTAGTTTACATGAAATGTATAACCACAATGCTCCACCTTTTACTCATAAAGCTGATTTTCCAGTAAGATGTTGTCTAGCTAGTCAGCTTCCAAAGAGACTTGATGAGCTGACTAGCCCCCAGTAACTAAAGTTGATGGCCCAGCCCTAAACTATTTCTGTTTCTAAAATAAATAGCGTTGAAAATCTCTCTTTTCTAAACACTTTTCAGTTCCTTGTCATGCTCACACACATGTTTCTGGGTTAGTTACAACTTCGCCATTTTTTTCAGGCTCATCTTTCAGAAACTGCTCCACTTCAATAGAGTCCACCTTGGCATCTTCAGGAGTTTTGTTTTCAGATTTGTTTAATTCCTCTCTTTCTGCTGCTTCTTCTTTTGTATGTGGTTCTTCTGATTTTTTCTTAATGCAGAAGAAATTTCCCAAGGCCAATACAAGGGCTGAGGTGGTAACTTCAATTCCAGCAATAATGAAAACAAACATGTACCTCTCCGTTGCATCCAGGAGTTTTCCTGAAAAAGGCAACATTCCAGGTAATTAACAAAAGTGATTATCTTGCAGTGAATATTTTTCTGCTTTTTAAAAATATTTTTACTCTCCTGTCTAGAATCACCGTGACTATCCAGCCAAATTTTTTGAAATAGGATTTTTACAAGTTTATAACAAAATATTTCTCATTTATTTCAGTTCAGTTTAACTGTCACTGACTTTACATGACGTCACATGACATCCCAAAACACATACTGCCCTGCACACACACAGGCATGCAGTTCATCTGAAATAAAACCAGCCTCGCCTTCAGATGCAAGAGATCAAACAAATGCTTTGTGTTTCGGATAAGAATGTGTGCATCCATGGCTGGGATCCGTATCATCTGTTTTATGATCTGGTTATTGTTATCCTCTTGCTCCCAATCTCATTTACCTTTCTACCTGGGCAGTGCACTGTCTGCTTTAAATGCAAATCTTATTCAGTAGTCAGTCTGGAGTAATTGACTGGTTCTGACACTGGTACATTTTCACAGGACTCGGTGGATGTGAAAGAACCGTTGGGAGGATATGAAGGAAGTGCCTCTCCGAACCTGAAGATCAGAGGAAGCATGAAGGGGGTTCTGTCACAATAAAAATACTTGATGTTTTTAGTGTCTGGTATAAACAGTAAACATTTTATGGCAGTGACGTGGTGGGTTTTGGGAGGGAAAGTGTGTTTCAGTTCAGGGTCTGTAAAATGTATGTTCTTTGATTGGTAATTAATTTGCATTTTGGCTTCAAATTAATGAATTTGACTATTTTGTCATGTCCCCTTATTCTTGGGTTGTAAGACGTGCAATAGAAGCACTCTACCTTCCTTAGATCAGTCCAGTTTTATAGTCCTCCTTGTAAGATTTTTTTTTTCTTCCTTCAGATGTTTTCTTTGCTCCTCCAAATCTACCGTGGATATAGAGAATGTAGCCTAGTATTTCCCAAAGAAAATTGACAGGTTTCATGTTCTGAATCCCAGTCAGCTATCTACCAATAAGAGGTTCAGTGCAGGCCTTCAGAGGAGAAATAGCATCTCCAGATGGCAATTTAACCAGTCCTGAAATAGATCCAAGAAGGAAAAGGTCCATTCCACCCCTTCTTGGACTATTTCAGAGTGTAACTGCAGAAAGCCTTTGAAGCGTGTGCAGCACTAGCAACAATCTGCATTTTGCGAATGACTCACGTCTTTTTCTCTGCTCCCTTCCATTTTGTGTAAATGGATGCAATGCACACAGTTTTAAATTCGGAACTAAATGGCATACTTGCCTGCTGATGGTGGACCAATCAGAACAGCCATAGCTTCTGCCAGGAGCACTAAACCGATAGCACTGGAAAACTTCTGCGTACCAACGATAGCCATGAGAACTTCAAACTGAAGAGCACCTACCATTCCGTAAGAAATGCCAAAGAAAATGCAAAAGACCACCAGTCCACCATAATCAACAGACATAGAACCCATGAGATCTGTAAAGCCATTAAAAATCATAGCAAAACTGAAGAGGTAGACACAGCGTGGTCTAACCCATTTAAGACCAGCTACCATTCCACAGATTGGCCGAGCAAAGATATCAATGAATCCCAGAATAGTCAGAAGAAAAGCTGCTTTGGTGTCTTGATACCCTAAATCCTTGGCATAACTCACAACAAAAACTGGGGGAACAAAGAGGCCAAGCACCATGATAGATGCTGCTAGAGCATAGATTATAAAACCACGGTCTTTAAAAACACTGAAATCCAGAAGTTTTTTCTTCGCTTTCTTCTCAGCTGGCTCTTTGGCAGCTTCAGACTTTTTGGGTGGCTCCAAAGGTCTCATTAATGCTCCGCATACACAGCAGTTGAGCAGCATCCCACCCAGGATAAGGAATCCTCCTCTCCAACCATACTCATGTTGTAGTATCTGCCCCAACGGTGAGAGAGCACAAAGAAACACTGGACTTCCAGCAGCAGATAGCCCATTGGCTAAGGGCCGGCGTTTGTCAAAGTAACGGTTTAACATGATGAGTGAAGGCTGAAAGTTTAGTGCCAAACCCAAACCTGTAGTAGAGGGTACATAAAAATTAATACTGGCTTACAATACCACTGTTAAAGATATTCTAATTACAGTTTTTCTGACTCATGGCTTAAGAGAAAATAGATTTATTCAAACTGGACAAAAGAATCCTAGGATAACGCAAAGCATTTTATCCCCATAGTATTCTTGTACTTTATGATTACACTTCACACTATTAAACATTCATAACAAATAAATGACATTTTATTTCCACATTTATCTGCCGTCTTTATAAAAGCCCAGCTGGGTGATCCTGATACTTCAGGTATTTTTCACTTATACAAAACTTCAACCTAAAGCTAAGATACAAGTTAACTCATTTTCAGCAATGCATACTACTTACCAGTAATCACACCTGCAG
This sequence comes from Rhagologus leucostigma, assembly GCA_013397725.1. Classification (NCBI taxonomy): domain Eukaryota; kingdom Metazoa; phylum Chordata; class Aves; order Passeriformes; genus Rhagologus; species Rhagologus leucostigma. The sequence continues at coordinate 36,328 of VZTD01004861.1, forward strand.
TTAGATAGATCTGAACGATGCTTGTGCAGAAGGAAGCTATCACCATCCCCATTGAGGCAAAAAGGCCACCCACCAGCATGACCGGGCGACAACCAAAGCGATTGACACATACACTACAAAGTGGACCTAGGCAAGAAAAGCAAGTTACAGTTGCTAAGATAAACCAACTTTTGCAACTGATTTTATGACACTTTGTATTTCTTTGGTGGACTTCAAAGTGTTAAGTTCATGGTTGGAATCAATGATCTTAAAGGTCTAAGGTCTTTCCAACCTCAGTGATTCTGACTTGTTCTGTACTTTGTCCATACAGCCAAGCCAATCAGGAAAAATGTCCTTTCCTCTGTAGTCAAATCTTTTCAATCTTTTTTGTCTTCGGAGTGCCTTGTGATTTTTCATCATCTTTAGCAGCTACTGAGTTAAAGAGACGTAATTTTAAATCCAAGCTGAATGGGGTTAAATAACCTTTTGATTTATGTGATTAATTGTATTTCTTCCTTGGAATGCCTTGCTTGCACACAAGTAATGATATGGAGTCATGATACACGCTGTAAATGGCTGTAAGATTTACAGACTTAATTGTATGACACAATACTGTTTCAAAACCAGATAACTACTCACCTGTTCCATAAAGCATGGCCAACAGAATGGAGGAAATCCATGCAGTGTCACTATATCCAATGCCGAATTCCCGGATAAGTTCTTTAAAGAAGACACTAACTGCCTTAGGAAAGGCATAGGAGAATCCTGTGATGATAAAACAGCCGAAAAGGACAGCCCAGCCCCAGCCTCCATCAGGGGCTTTAATGCCAGATGGACCATCGTCAGCTACTACAGCTCCCATGATGAAGAAGCTTGTGTGTTCCCTAAGAAACAAAAAGCAATTAGTATCTATAAAATTGTGCTACCATTAAAACTAAGGCATGGAACTACTTTAAATAAAAGTCTTGAGGATGCAGTGCAATTTTAACTATTCCTTGTTTTAGTTCTTACAAAGCTTGCAAAAATACATGAAAATGAGATGCACACAGCTGAGTTTTAAATTAATGTCCCCTCACAGCTCTCAAAGTCAGAAATGGATTTCAGCCAAATAAATCACTGTTTCATCGAAAAACTGAAGCCACTACAGCAGTTCAGGGGTGTATTGGACTTTCACAAATACGTAATAATTACTGCAGGATTTTTTATATAAGACCTTGTTACATGAAGCTCGTGGCCTATTCACTTAGGAGACTTGGTGCATCACAAGTGTTCTGTGAAATGGTGGACTAATCACCCAGATTTTTTATTTCCCTCTGAGGACAGCAGTACAGCCCTGATACACTGCTATCTTGAAAAGATAGATCCCTTTGAGACGATGATGAGCTATCATTTTTCACACGTCGAGTGAGTTCGTAAGCTAAACTGCAATGAAAATCTCCATGAGCCATTTTTGTGGATGCTGGGAATTAGTAACTGCAGCAATGCTCAGTACAACTGCCTGCCTGAAGCAAATACTTTCAATTGTTGTTATTACGTGATCAGTAAAAAAAAGTAACATTTGATCAATCATATTTTTCACATTTTCTCTATGCAGCCATAAGCACCTTTGCATCTAAAAGTTAAAAATCTTTTGTCATGATAATATTATGTTCTAGGCAGTAATGCTGCCAGGTTTTAAAAGGGAGAGATGTGGAGTAAAAAGACACTGAAAAGGCACCTAAAGTGTCCCTGTATGTGAGGAGTGCAGGGAGTTACAGCTAGGTTTTTGTAGGGTCTGTGTTCTACACAAGTCTTGAAAATGTTGCAAGTGACCTTCAAACAAGGATCTTACTCATTGAATCTTACATGTACAAAAATTGGCCATTTCTTTAAAGTGCAATTGATTGTGTCAGTGTTACTCTTCAGTGGTATCTAAAAGAGGAGTTCAACCACAGTTGCACATGAGTAAAGAATGCTTCTTTCAGCAATACAAGCCTGCACAGGGATTAAGTTGGTAACTATGTAATTCTTACAGCTCCATTTCAGAACCAGACTATATATGACACAACAATCTGATGCAGACTTGTCTAGACAACTGAGCACCAGATGCATGATGCTTAATAGGCCAGTATGGATGTAGTTACTATGGTATTTAGACCAGCACTCACACTTCTTGAAAGAAACAACTTTATATACATGATACAGAAATAAATCTGGCCATGACTCTGGCTGTTCTAATGCCCTGGCCTGTATGAGGACAGTAAGCCTCACAGTATTTGGCTTCACCTCTTGTTTTCTGGAAATCAAATATAAACAGAAAACAATTTGTCTTAAGTCCAGACAACTAGAATATAAAATGGTTTAACGAGAAGGGAAACTGAATACCTCCACAAAACTAGTCATCAAGGTGTCTGTGGCTCATTTGCTGATCGCTGTGAGAGTTCGTAAAAATGCACAGCTTGGTAGACTCGGCAATTTCTGCAGCAGGCTTTGAGTTGCTAAATAAAAGTCTTAAGATGCATCTCTGCCAAGACCTCCAACATTGGGATCTGTCCAACATTCAAAACTCTTTTTCCCAGCAGCTTTTGTTTGACACAAGGTATAAAGCATTCTTCAAATAAGGACTTATTTTTTTAAAGCAATAACCATACAGCAAAGAGTAGGTGTACAAAGGATAATCCTCGTGACAGAGGCAACTCTGTAATATTAATGGTAACAGAGGAAATGCTGACAGAAGTATCTTGGCTCAAATGTATAAAGAACAGGAATAAGATGTAAAATTGAAGGACTCCAGGGGGTAGGAGGCATTGTCACTCACACTACTTCCAAGTTGTCAGAACATTTCATTTGGAGTGAAGGCTTAAAATGTTGGGGAAAGGGTTGGGCAGTGTTTGTTCGTTTCCATTACCCATCTAATAGCAACACAAAGTTAGTAATAATATATGAGCATGCTTTGTTGAAAAATAGCAACTGGCAGTCTTTCCAGACTGCTTACAGACTGCTGGATGGGGACGCTCGGTGCCTTATGGCATTCACCTCTGCGCACAGGCTGGGGCAGTCTCCTTTACTGCGTCTACACAAAACTTGTTTTAAGGGCAGCCTCTGCAGACCTACAGTACTGAGCCGCGATAGCGAACTACATCCACGCCGTATGAAGCGGCGAGTGGCTTTGAGAAGAAACACCGTTAAGAACTGCTTGGCAGCACGCTTGTTCCTTCCAGAAGAGAACTGTCCAAGCTTTTCGGGGGGAATAGAAGTCAACTCGGCACCCGGCGCACCGAGCCTGGTGCGGACGCAGCTCGGAGGAAGACCCAGTCCCCCCCCCCCCACTCCGACCCCCGGAGCAGGGGCTGCAGGAGCCGCTCCCGCCCGCGGCCCCGCGTGACCCTGCGCTGTGATGCCCCANGCCCGCGAGTTGCGCGCGCGGCGCGGGCGGGGCCGGGGCCGCACCACCGCCCAGCGCTCGCAACCGCGGTTGCCGGAGCTCGGTTCTTCCACGAGAGGGAAATACCCTCCTTCCTGGCCGTTCTTGAGCTCTTCCATGCCCAGCAGAGCAAGTCAGCCTGTAAGAGACACACTCTGTTCCACGTGCCTTACGGAACTTACCAGCTTTGCTATGAGGAACAGTCTCTAAAACGGTTTTATGTTCTGCTGTGATGAAAGAGCTAGACTTGCTGGTGTGAGGGAACCTGGCCTACTTTCCAGCATTTCATATAAATAAGCCTGCAGGGAAACACACGGTAATATCCATTTACTCTTCTTTACATCATGTCTACTACCACATTTGGCTAAAAATCACCATAAACCGATACACCAGATCTTCAAGTGCCATCATTTTAAGAGTGGTTCACATTTCACACACACATGCATCAAAAACAGCTCTCCTAAAGGGAAAGGCTGAGAGAATTCAGATTGTTCAGCCTGCAGAAGCGGATGCTCTGGAGAAACCTTATTGCACCTTTCCAGTGCCTGACCTGGCTACAAGAAGGCTGGAGAGGGACTTGCTACAAGGGCACGTAGTGATAGAACAAGGGGGAATGGCTTCAAACTGACAGTAGGTTAGATTAGGTATTAGGAAGAAATTCTTCCCTGTGAGGGTGATGAGGCCCTGGGAAAGGTTGGCCAGAGAAGCTGTGGCTGTCCCATCCCTGGAAGAGTTCCAGGCCAGGTTGGACGGGGTTTGGAGCAACCTGGTCTAATGGAAGGTGTTCCTGCCCACAGCAGGGGGTTGGAACGAGATGAACGTTAAGGCTCCTTCCAACCCAAACCATTCCATGATTCTACAATCAGTGTTATTCATCTGGTTTTGTCCACTGGTTGTTCATGTTAACACATCAAAACTAAAAGACTATTAACCGGAACTAGATGAATCCTGTCTCCTTAAACACAGCAAAGATGCACTTCATCCTGTTGTGGTGTCCCTTACTAGGCTAAGGTTGTATTAATCTCCTTAAGAAATAATAAGGAAGTAGTGTGGAGGTTCCTGTGTGAAATGTACAAAAGAAGGGTACCACCTTTAGAAAAGGCAGGCTTGTGGTTGATCAGCACAGGCAAAATTTTTACTTAGGATTTCGCTACAGTGCTGGGATGCTGTCAAAGCCTGCTAAGATAGGAGGCTACTGCCTAACTATTGCAACAGCTTGCTTTGCTTTCTGCTTTTGTTAGTTCAGCCCTATTTAGAGGCAAAGGATTACATTTAACTGGCTGCGGCTCAGTTTCATATCTCCACAACAGACATGATAGTATTGTCAGTATTTATTCCAGATTCCTTCTATCATGAATGGGTTCTTGCTCTGGTAGTGTGTAAAACAAAGGCAGCAAATGTAGTTAAATCTGCGGGGTTTCATCTTCCTGATATTATCTTCTTGTTGTCATGGAAACTAATATAGACTCAGTTAGGAGGAAATACTAGGTGACTTTAGGTGGCATTGTGGGTGGTGTGATGGTGTGGTTTCTGAGATGATGTATATAAAAGGAGAGCGTTTGTATTATAAAACGGAGCAGCTAGAAATGGCAAGAATATATTATTTGTGTTTAGCCAATACTCTTACTGGCAACATAGCTGTACTTCTTGGTCAGAAATATGGGTAGGAAGGACATTTATGAGCATGTAGGCTGACCTATATACCTCGAGAACTTCCTGTTCTCAAGAGGAATTAATTTCAAGAATTCTCAAGAATAATTAATTTCTTCTAACTGTGGCTGAAATCTACACGACCTTGAATTTCTGTGATACAAATAAAAGATGGTTATCAAAAGTAGAACATAAGCTTCTAAGCAGGGAACCCAGTTCAGCGTGGACTTCAGTCTAGAACCCCACCCAGTTGAGAACTGTATAATTACAAAATAAGGAAGTTGGTCTAAGCTGAGCAATGCAGACATCCTCCTTCAGTTTTTTTATCTGTGAAACGAAGAAAATAATGATTCTCCCGTCATAGAGTGTTTGGGGTATTAATACATTGAAAAGCATAGGCTGCTCAGTACTGTGTTAATAGGAGTCATAAACCTCCTGTATTTGCCCAAGGGTATTAAAATCTAAGCAGACTAAAGAAAATACGCATGTTATTCTTGGTTTTAAGTGAAGGTTCCTCAAACTAACCAGCTCTACTGAAATTTTGCAGGAAATGATTCCTGAAAAAATATTTTTATTTTAATATTCTCCAGATCCTTATGATAGCCGTCTACATATAGAACAACTATGCTTTGTATTGACACGACTGACATCTGCCTATTCAGCGTGACTTTAACTCCTTCCTGATTCTCTAAAGTACAAATGCATGTATCTTTAAATCAAATTCTATTACAACTCAGGTACCTCATAGAAGCCATTTAGATGGGCCATTGGTACAACCCACTAGTGCATTTCTTGTGGCTTACCTGCTTAAATATCAGCCAATTGAATTATATATGTTCGTTACAAAGGCTGCTGCAAACTTCTGTTCCCTACAAAATCATTGCCATATTTACCAATGCCTATCCTGACCTCCTGTCCTCCCTGCAAGGCCCCACAGTGACTGCTACTGTCCCATTTTGGCCCTCTCCATTTCAACAGAGGCAGTTTTCCAGATCTGCTGCCTTTCTTAAGGGTTTGCCAGTTTTCCCCATTCTCTCATCTCCTCAGAATGCCTAGTTTAATTCTGTGCTGTCTGTAGCTGCAAGTGATGTTCCATACCAGCTCTTGACTGTTAACCAACCTCCAGTCCCCATTTAGCCTCAAAACATCTTAACTGTTCACTGCTGCACCACAGTGAGTGGCATTCATCACAAGTTATTAGCAGGCCACAGTGACAGTAAATTCACACTGCGATTTTATGTGTAGCAGAGAATACTAACCAATCTGAATTCTACTATCTGGGTAAAGTGCTCTACAGGGAAAGTTGTGACTGTTTATTTGCCTGTTTTATTTTATATCATGAAAATGTTAGAACCCTGCTCTTTATATTATTTGGGAAAACTAATATACTAGTCCTACTACATTTTCAACCTCCAGAGTTACTGTATCTATATCAAATGCCCCGTTTCTGGAGAAGTGGATTTATTTTGCTAGAAGTCTGTGGGTTTTCTTACACCATATCCATTACTGTAAGTTCATTAATGTTAGCATCACAGAAGCACCTTAACGCCAGAAAGCACATGCCCTTTCTGTGCTCACAGAAAAGTGACAAACAACCCTTCAGTTGTTTTGCAATTATCTGACTGTTTTCCATATGCTTTCAAAAATGTAAGTTGCAGAATCCCAGCTTCACTTAGGAACAACTTACAATTCATTTTCATGTATCATAAAAATTAATTTCAGCCCTGCAGCTATGATGGCTTTGCAATGTGTTGAAGCTTTAGAAAAGCAGAAATGCTTGCCAATTGCTTAGAGTGGAGAAGTGTCCTTATATTGTTTAGTATAAAACCAAAAAGTGACAGAGCTAGATAAATACTAATTAAGGGTCTAGTCCTGTCACCAGCTGGGCATCTGTGCTTATTTTTGCAGAATACCATGGAACTACCCTAATACATAAAGTGCTCGCATGCACATGCACTGTATCTCAAGCTAGGTGAGCACATGTAGCTGAATATAGTGAGGAAAGATGTCTGGCTCAGAGGTGTCATTTTACACAACCACTTTGGGCAGTGCAGCTGCATAATAGGGTGTCATACACTGAGATATGTGAATTGCCACTTCAGTCACAATTTAAAACGCCACCTTCTTATTTCTATAACATACCTTGAGTTATACTTCTGAGTGAACCACAAGAGGTCTACTGTACTAACAGATTCTGGTTTGCATTTTAAAACGGCTGACTGCCACACCGCTTCCTCTGAAAACGCTGCAAAGCCGTACATGACTTTACTCTGTGACATCCTAAAGTGAACGGTTTTTCAATTGCTTTATCCCAAAAGCATGCAAATCCGCTGCCCAAGAGGAGTGAATTTCCACTAGTGCTAACGGTCTGAGCTTGTGAGGAAGCTGAATTGCTGAAATTCAATTCCACCTTTGAGCGCTTTTTCTTCTCTCCACAGAATTGCCTAGAAGGCAAGCCGCAGACCCCTCCAGGTGGATTGCGAGCAACATCAAAAAAGGGCTCTTTCCCAAGAGAGGGAGAGGGGCTGCGGCGGCCGCCGTGCGGCGGTGGAGCGGGGTTGGGAAAACAATGGTGGCAGTCGCAGCGTCGCCACGGCCACGACCGCTCGCGCGGCGCTCCGGGGCGGGCACGTAGCCCGCGCAGCCCTCAGCCGAGACGGCTCCCGCGGAGCGCTTGGGTCGCCGCCGCAGCCGATGCTCACGCAGACCACGGAGACGCCGCGCGATTCCGCGCTCCGGCGCCCCACGGTTCTTAAGTGTGCTTGCTGAACCGAGTAACAGAGTTCATGCCCGGGGCTGCGACGATGTCCTTATGAGGGGACGGTCCCTCAGACTGCGCGTCGCTCGCTCTGACAGACCTGAACCGTCATCGCTGTGACAAAGAACTCCGAAATTCACCTCCCAGGGCTCGACACTGAAACAGGAGGTGAGCAGTAGGGAAGGGACCGCGGAGGCGAGGCTTTCGCGGAGACCCTCGGAGTCCAGTAAGGGTCTGAGGCCACGAATGGCGGGAACAAAGCCCGAGCTCGCGGGTATCCCACGAACCACCGGTGTGGCACTGTACGTGCCCTCGGGCCGGCGGCACTACGCGCCTAGGTGTGACCCGGCTGCCAGAGGGGAAGCCGGGGACAGCTTCCCTCGTAGCAGGCTGAGCGGGGCTCGGTGACCAGCACCGCTCAGCTCCCGGACAGCGCTTCAGACCGATAGCGATGAGGACGTTGGGCGACCCATACGGCAACGCGGGTTTCCCGAGGAAGAGGTGCGCCCGCCTGGCCGCATGAGCGGCGAGAAACGCAGCCGCCGGGACGGCGCTCCGCCGACCGTCGTGGGGTGGTGCCAAGGGGTGCGAGGGCAGTCAGCATGGTGCTCACCGCCCCACCGGCGCCCAGCGCAGCTTCTGAGCGAGGGATGAACCCGAGACTCCTGTGCCGCACTTGCCCAAAGCTTGGGGGGCGCTCGGGCGCATCCGCTGGCTCGGAGAGCCCCGTGCAGAGAAGCGCTCTCGCTCAGCCCGGAATTCGGCTCACCCGGCTCCGGATCCCCCACCCCGCGCTCCCCACGGCGTTCGTCTCCCTGCGCCCGTCAAGCACCCCGCAACATCACGCACGACGGCTCCGCCTCAGTACCTGAGTCACGTCCCGCGCCTCAGCGTGAGGATGCCCCTGCTCGCGCCGGACCGCAGCCCCCTCTCCCCGTGTGCCCACGCAGATCCGCCCCAGCCCGTCTGGTCCCGCCGGCTGGGGAGCGCTCCCGCGCGGCGGGTCTGTGGCTGCTCGCCCCGCCCTGCCACACGGGGCGCCCCCTGGGTCCTATCGCCGCCACGGTGACTCTTTCCCTCCGCGCTACAGGTTCTTCCGCGCAGGGGCCCCGGCCGCGTGCAGCGCGGCTCCGCCGGCACCCGCTCGGAGCGGGGCCCCGGGGCCTCACAAGGCATCATCACGAGCTTTGCGCTGCTTGCGTGGAGTGCAATGCAGGGCTGGATCCTGCCTGCGTGGATGCTGCCCCGGCTGTCCGGAGGAGCAGGACCTGAGCAGCGGACTTCAACATATGAATGGGTTTCTGCGGTTGAGGTTTGTTCTGTGCTGCCATTTCTATTTTCCCCGGAGCGATCACAGTTTCGTCATTGTCTCCTCCAATGAGAATTACTCTTACTAGCTTCATTGCTTCGTTGTTTTCTTCGTAGTAACTTTGAGTGTGATATTGTGCATTCCACAGACAACCTACAGGCTTCCCTCCTCATCCTTTACCAAGGGAGCACTTCCTGCAAATATGCTTTCATAACATACTCCTTTTACATCAGGGCGGAATGAGCTTTCTGCATTAATCTCTTGTGACTCAACTGCGATTCATACAAAGGCTGGATTATAAAATTGAGTGTGTGTTGATATTGCTATTTAGCATCTATGAAAGTTGTAGTGGGATTCTCAAGTGCAGTACAGAAAGCAGCACTCCTACCTGGGCTACCCGGGGCTTAGGAAATTCAGGAGTAGGTGCTCCACTCTTGTGTGCTTCTAGCACACAATCCAGTATGTAGGGGAGTGACTGGCCCCACGTGCTGGGCACTGGTGAGGCCACACTTTAAATCCTGTGTTCAGTTTTCGGCCCCTCACGACAAGACAGACATTGAGGGGCTGGAGCACATCCAGAGAAGGGCAATGGAGCTAGGGAAGGGTCTGGAGCACAAGTCTGATGGACAGTAGCTGAGGGAGCTGGAGAGGCAGCCTGGAGAAAAGGAGGCTCAGGGGACACCTTATCACTCTGTACAACTACCTGAAAGGAGGTTGTACCAAGGCAAGGGTCAGTCTCTTCTCCCAGGTAACAAGTGACAGAATAAGAGGAAATGGCCTTAAGTTGTGCCAGGGGGGTTTTAGATTGGATATTAGGAAAAATCTCTTCCCCAAAAGGGTTGCCAAGCATTGGAATGGCATGTCCAGGGAAGTGGTGGAGTCACCATCCCTGGAGGTTAACAGCTGGACTCGATGATTTGAAAAAAATCTTTTCTAATCTAAATGATTCTATGATTCCTATAACCTATGTGGAGATACACAGGGGTATGGTTCTAACCAGAAGAGGATAGGTAGGATAGAATATTTCCTTTTGAGAACTGTGGTATTGCACAGATTTGTAGCTTCCAATATTTTAGAACCCACTTGCTGAAATCGTGTAATACCAAGGCAGGAACTGAAGCTGTTTTAATGGCTTAGACGTTTTTTCTTTTCCTTGCTCATTATGTTTGCATTGGCTTTTGGTTCAGTTTGCTGAACTGTACTACCCATTTGTACGTGCTTAAGGATTCATTGCAGTAATGTGTGAAGATGAGCAAGGCCATGTGGTTTATTTTGAGTAGATAACATACAGACAGTAAGACCGACACTGCTAATCTTAAAGACTAGTAAAACCAGTTTTTGACTGTCCACCATTATCTGAATTTAGGCCATTCACTTGCAGACTAGGTGTATTCAGGTTTCAACATCAGTCCCCGAATTAACATTGTATGGACTGTAATCTTTTTTGCTCACCATCAAAGTTCATCCGTTTGGGGCACTATTAAATCACTGGAAGTCATCAATTACCCATTTGGGGAGCTAACGCACTGAACTACTTGTCTAGAGGCTGTTTGAAGGTACATTGGAGAAGATGACAGCTCATTTGAAAGGAGGGGCAGGGGTGAGGAAGGGTTGCAAAAGATAATGCGGTTGATAGGTTAGGCAATGCCTAATGTAAAGATGTAAAGAATGTCAGCAGTGAGAACAGTGTATGGATTTAGACATTCGCCTGTTATGTGTTGATTCTGATGAGAGCTCTGAAGGGTCCACTGCAGAATATAAATTATGCTGGGACTTGCGCTATAATTTTTGTGTGCTCAGATGCCAAAAATCATTTGAAGCTGGTTTTCACCATTGTATTTTAAACCAGAGGTGATTCATATAAATAAATGAACTAAATCCCTTTAATAATTTCAATATTCTGAAATTATAATTAGCTAAATGGAACTTGCTTTATTTCAAAAGTCAAATTGTTAGTTCTGATTCTAATTTTCATTATTAGTTACTGCTGAAAATAAACCCCTTCTTTCTTTAACCGGTGTGGGGCTAAGACACACAATTCTCTTCTGATGGCATGAGGAAAGATATATAAGAACTACCGATAATACTCTATCTTCTCTAAATTAGTGTACTTCAGATATCATTTGGGTGCAACATTCAAGTTTCTGGAAGGCAAAAGCTGTTTATATGATGTAGAAAAACAGAAAAGTGACAGAACATTACAGGAAGTTTGCCTCATGACTTCCAGACAAGCAAGTCATCTTGAGTGACTAAGGGAAAATCATGCTTTAGGCCTGCTTCATGTGTTACATCTTCCTCTGTCTCACTGAGGCAGCGTAATGCAGTTTAGTTGATGGATACAGTTTTTAATAATTAAGTGCCTTGGTAGCAGAATGTATTTCTCTGTGCTGCATGACCTCGTGTTGCAGTTGGCCTGAGCTTGTTTTACAAGCTTTTTAAAGTTTTTCGCATGATGCAGTGGGAGTTCAGAGAGGATGGGAAGTTTGTTCACATCCCTAACGGCTGTACTTCAAAGGGGCCAAGAGCCTCCTTCCCGATCTGCGCTAAGGAGAAATTGTTTAATACTAAACAGCTGAATAAACAAAATGTATAGGAAGACAAGTGAACTAGAGAGTGAGATCTGAGAGTATGGGACAAGCTGTGTTTTGGGAAAAGATTGTCGTACGAAATGAGACCGGGGCTGCAGAGGAGCGTGCCGGTGCTCACACGATGCAGAGAAGGAGCTGCTGTGTGAGAGTAGTGAGGATGGAACGGGGAGAATGTGAGGAGGAGAGAATACGCTGCCGGGTGCCTGGAAGTGAATGCAATGCGAGGAACCGAGAAACGCCAGCTAGTTGAGCAGCAGAGCAGACAGACGGGGACTGGCGCTTGCCTCCTTGAGCGAGGGCCGGAGAGGGGGCGGCTCGCAGTCGAGAGTGGGCGGAGCGGCAGAGGCCTAACGGTGGCGCCGCGGGCCCCATGGAGACGGGCCCGCCTCTTGGCACGGCCCCGCCCGTCGCGGCTCTCGAGAGAGACGCGGCCTACAGCCGTGAGCGGAGGGACGTGGAGGTTCGTGCCGTCAGGAGGCGAGTCGCGACTGGACTTCTCCACCAGAAGGCAGTGTGGTCGCACAGCATCCCCTTGTGCCGCAGGTTGTCCTACGGAGCTGCCGACGCGTCGCCTTGCGCGTCTCGCGCCCTTTTCTCTCTCTGGGGACCCACTGTCTTTCTGCACCCTTCCTGCTAAGGGTCCTCTCTTGTGCTGTCCCCGAGTCCAAAGCATTATTTTGTGCTCCTCCCTACTGCCTTCATCTAACGGATTTGACATCGACAGCCTGCCTGCCATCTGCTCTTCTGCCTCAGAACATCTGACCCTCTGGGCCCTCCATGGAATCCTTCCTTGCGGGATCTGCTTCCTGCCAGCCGGCTGTTCGGTTGGCATTGTTTTCTTTTGCCGACACGCGATTGTCTTTTTCTCCCTCTCTGCACTTCAAATTTAGTTAATCTTTTTAACTGTGGTAGCCACCTGATACATTTGGAGCAACTGTAGCTGAAAGTGTGATAGAGAAAGAACAGATCTTTCTTAGTGTTGCATGTTATAGGCAGGAGGCAGTACTGTTCATGAATATCCACGATAGTGACTTTTTAAAAAATCATCTACTTCTCCTTACCCAAGTGAAGAAGATAGTACTTACACTATCTGTGCGTGGTAGCATGATTTGAACGTTGCCAACAAGAATCAGAATATGAAGAGAAAACATTATTTTAATTGACTTAGGGATAAATGTGAAATCTTGGCCAGCAGAATTGGAAGGCCATCAGATCATTGTGCTCTTTAGCAGGGTTTGTTCCTCAGTATACCTGGGAAGAGCAAGCTTGAATTTTTTTATACTTCTCACATCCGACCATCAGAGACTCATTTTTTGATCCAAGAGAACTAGAGTTGTCTAGTTTGTTTGTGAAGAAAAACATTATTTAAATTGTGATGTCCTTTAGCATAGAGATATTGCATAGCATTTGCTGGTCTGAAAATCTCTCTTTCATTTAAAGAGATTTAAAAGCCACTGTTTGAAAGGCATGCTTGTCCGATTTGTTCTCTGCATCCCTGTGCTTATTCAGAAGGGATTATCTGTAACCAGTGACACAGAATAATACTGTACAGTGAGAGAAGCTGTATTGACTCCAGAGATTTTCCAATATCTCTGGAGAGAGCTGAGCAGAAATAACTTTTTTTTTTTAAAGCACCCATACTGCTTAAAAACAATGTTGGTTTTTTCTTCTGCAGAATTTATAATTAGATATGAGGCAAATATGGAGAATAAATGATAGAAAGAGATGGATGTGAAGCAAGTAAAGAGTTTTGCCTGTAAAAACACAGGCTCTCTGTTTATTTCCTTTTTAAACTAAAAGCGGACAAATCAGACACAGCAGTTAATATTGTTAGTAAAAAGAAAGGCTGAACTATGACGACTCATCATACATAACTTGAAGAAAAGAGAAATATGTGTGCAGCTTGCAGGGTGGAGGGAATAAATGCTTATTTCTTGAGTTCTCTCTGCACATAATTCTTGTTTAATGGAAATACTGTCTTCAGAAATAACAGTCTCCTTGGAATTATTCTCTGCTTAAAATGGTAATTGTTGTAAAGTGCTGTAAACTGTTCTGGATCAAACTACATTTATAATGTAGAGATGGCTGGGTAAGTTTTAAATAACTTTTTTTTGTTACTGTGGGTGATCTGGACAAGACTCTGGAATTCATCAAGGTTACTAAATGATTGATATTAGTGTGGTGTATATGCAAGTTTATTTAAAGCCAGTTCAGGAATTTTACATGGAGCATATCCTTTGGGAATGGAAGGAGGAGTCTGAGTCTCTTAAACCCAGCAACTGCTTCTTTGCCAGGCTGAGCTGGATACTGATCACAGTAGAGCAATCATTCTTCTGCCTTGCCCTTAAGAGTTGTGGGATGAACAAGAGAGGTGTAAAACTGCGTGTCTAGACTACACTGAGACAGCACTTCTGATAGACTTGTATGTATGTAGAAGTGCTGGCTATAGGATTCAGATTAATTCAGGTGAAGTGTAAATTTAAAAGCAAAATCTAGCAGAATATGAAAGTGAATATGCATTTAGCTTTTTGTGACTCTTCAGTTCTAGCTCAGAGTTTTCTCTCTGTAGGTATTATATGATCAGTCTTATCTAATCAAATGCAATGGTCATTCAGCTACATAAAAAACCGGTAATATAGAGTTGAAAGTGAATAGAAGGTTGTAGAACAGCACGATAGCAATCTAGGTTTGTTTGGCTGTGTGACAGGCTGCAGCAAACCTGTTAAGTCTTGCAGGGATTAATACAGAGCTTAAAAGGTTCAGTGTATCATTAGAGGACTTACTGGTCTTGGTAGCAGTATCAGCTCCTCAGATTTGTTTGAAATCCTGACATTACTGGTATTCTTCCGCTGGATCTCAGAGAAACTTTTTTGTTGATAGCAATTAAAAATACTGGGAGAGGAGTGGAAAAGATGCAGAGTGGCTTCTATTTTTTACATGTATCTAAAAGATCAGATTTCTGCTGGTCAGCCATTGTTTTCCAATTTTTTCTTATGTAACAGAAATTTTTGAGTGGAGGAGGAACTCAGTTATACTTCAGTTGAGGTCTTGCACTATTTTTTAAGCAGATCCTCTATATTCTGTATGCAACTAACCTTTTGAAGGATTGTTTTGGGAAATAACATATACTGTTATAATTGGTTTCCACTAACTTATGAGAAAAAGATGTTATGGTGACTGTTTCTTTAGGAAATTATAGCATCTTCTCTTGATGGTTACGTGTTATTGTTCAAAAAATTTTATGTGTGGATCCTTCATGCTTTTTAATGTAAATTTATTTTTGTTTATAGCTCTAGGAATAGTCACATAGATCATCTGCATGAGGATTATGTGAACCTGAAACTTCACATGGAGGAAAAGATTCAACAACTGGAAGACACTGATGTCAGAAACTGGTATGAGAATGTTGGACAAGTGATGTTATGTTGCTGCAGTGCCATCTAGCAATCATTTTTTCAACTTTATTTTTTTAAATTAGCATGTTCTGGTTTAACATTGCTATAGTTGTATAAGCTTTTTTTTTTTTTTGCTTATTGTTTTGCTCCTCTAAAAATGGATTACATTTGTAATTACAGTTAGAAAATTATGCCCTGCTTATATAGTAGCTGTTGCTTTGCTTGTTTGACAGCTGCCCCTTGTAAGGAACTGCTAAGAATATGCTTAGTAATGTGAGATTGTGTAAGATTATTTTATGTAGTAAGCATACTGCTAAATTCGTTAACCTTGAAACTACAGGAAAGGTCAGCATCTAGAAAGCAGAGGTAGCCTTAGGCAAGATGGATAAATGTACACTGTTTATCCTACTCCTAATTACAAGGTGCTTTTCCCCCCCCTTCTGCTTCTTATATTCCTATCATTTCACCATAAAAGGATCATCTTACTAACAGTGAAATTTGGTCTTCAACTGTGATACCCTAGGGGAGGCATTATACCACTACTTTCTATATAACAAACATTATAGAACAACAAAACTTTCCTTCTTTGTTTGTGTATAAAAATGTATTTGATATTGGAATTACTCTTACTAATTTACATATGGATGTGTTTAGTTGTTAGAACTAGAACACTTAATTTTTGGCCTGTCGACCAAACCAATATGTAATATAAATGGAAGTGGTATTGTTAGGCAGTTGCATCTTCCACCCAACACCTGCCAATCCAAGTCTCGCTGACCTCAGTATAGTAGTCCTGCTAAAATAACGAATCTTGATCCAGGACTCCCTTTCCTATGGGCTTCCCAAAGATAGCTTATGAACCTACCTCAAGAAGTATGAGAACCTGAACAATATTTGATAACTGGCTTGGTTTGGAAGTTATAGTGTATTGTGTGGTTGAACTGTAATGATAAAGCTGATTAGCTGCTGTCCACAAGCATAAGGCTACGTCATCTAATACACATGATTTCTCTTATCATACTGGAGAAGAAAAAAAGTTATCTCCATTGTTTATGCTTACAACTAAAGAAGCACATCTTCCATGCTTGCCACTGGATCTCCTGCAGTTATTCCCCCTAAACTAAAATGATTTTGTATCAATTAGACAAAATCCCGTGTGATCTCATTCTCTTGTTTTCAGTTGTGATTTATCAATTTAATTCATCAAAGTAGTTTCTCTCAAACACTTTTTAAAATACTTTATCAGATTAGCCACTGGATGGCAGCTCACTGCAACCATTTAGTTTTCTGGAAAATCTGTGGCTTCTTTATGAAGAGTTTTTCGTACACTTACAAAACATAGGTGTTGTGAAGCAAGAATTTAACACTTCTTCAGTGGTATCTTTACTGGTGTCTTTAATTTCCATGTTTTGGAATAACTTGCAATGTTACTTTGGAAGAATTTCACAGTAGAATGTCCATTCTGTACTGTTCTTACTTGGGATTGAACTGTAAAGTCTTCTAACAACAGATTTTTGTTTTCCCAAGTGACAATATGACTGTTTTTATTCTTTTCCTTTAAGTTAAAATTCAATGGCTATAAGGGGAGCAGGGTGAGGAGGGAGGGAAGAAGTCTTTCCCATAGCATCCTGTCTCCCAGCAGCCCTCTTGTCACTTCATCTTCAGAGTGGAAAACATGGTAGTACTTTCTAGCAACTCTTCAGTAAGGCTCTAGTTTCTTAACTGTTTAGTAGTTCTGCAAGTGTACACTTTAAAGGCCTCTTGACTGCAGCCAAAACTTTCCCTTCTAATAGTACTGAATTGTTTTGCTTAACTTAAACAAAAAGCTTAGACTAGTGAATAGATGTCTCTATGATGTACCTTTAAATTTTTTTCATGTGATTTCTTAGTGACTACTTCTTATGCTGTTTCTATTGTCATTCTGCAAAACCAGAGGGAAACAGTTAAATTATCACCATTAGATCCATATGTATATGCGTGTGCACATAAGAAGATGAATGTCCTAGCAACTTATAGTAGATTGTACAGAATAAACAATATCCCTTTATTCATGTGCTTAGAATATACATTTAACTTCTCTTAAGATTTTTTATTTTATATTCAAAAAGGTTTTAAAAAATAAATAAATAAAAAAAATCCATAACTTTTAGCACTGGGGAGATATAGCACGTTTTTGCTCCTCTAGAAGTTAAAATAAAGTTCAGTTATTTCTGTAATGCGTAGTCTTTGACATATTACAGGTGCTCAGATGGCTGTAAAGGAATTGAACTTTAATGTCTGTAAGATGGTATGGGGTTTTGTAAAACAATGGTTTTTTCTTTCCTCTCTTCCCAGTGATTATGAAATCTGATCTTATTTTGCAAAGGATACTGTTTGGCTGATGTGTTTCTTTAAATTCCCCTTTGCTGTACAAGTCATGTTAGGGGACCTACCATAGACCAGATGATAGGTTTCATTCAGCACATTCTGATTCTTATTAGAATGGAGAAAGATTATACAATGATTAAACTCCTCGTACAGTGTTTGAAAGGTCTGAGACAATCCAGTGTTTCTATCAGTACCATCGTTCTAGTGTTACCTATCTGTTACTCCCTTTGTAGGAAGTGCTTCCTGAATTTGATGTGGAAATTAAAAAGAGATAATGTGAGTTTCACAAGCAGACAATTGAAAAGGGTTGCTTAGTTCTGTCTCATGAAGTTAAGGTAACTTATTTTAAGCTGTTACTCTTTACTCACAGAATGAGTGAGTGTATTATAATCTAAAGTCATTCCTGTGTGAAACACATGAAAAGATGACTGTTGTGTTTGCTGTTTTCTTCCACCTATGTGTTGAACTGTTTCCAGGATAGCAGGAAGCATGGGTATTTGGGGTATGCATTCATAGTGACTGGTTTTTTTCCTATGCAACCAAGAACTGTATATAGGTATTTGAAACACCTCTGTCATCCTTCCACGGCTAGTAATGAGGAATTCACTCTTCAAAAATCTCTTCTCTGTATGTGCAGTCTTCACTAATCATCATCCAGCATTACTTGGATTGTTCTCTGATGCCCATGTCCACTTGCTTCAGTGGTATTGTAATTGATACCTTAAGAATTTGACAAACCAAGTTATATAGGTAGAGGGGAAAAAACCCCTCACATTACACCAACTCAATACCATTGAGAAAAACAGACAAGCTTTCAGGAAGAGGGCTTGTATGGCTAGATGTTTGCCATCTTTTTCCAGCTGTGTTGGTTTTTGCGTAATAAAATAAATTATTTCTGCCTATAAACTTTACCTTTAGGGTAGCAAAAGGTTACCTGGCCATTAGAGGTATCCATGGATTCCTGCATCTTGAATATTGCACAATTGGAGTTTAGTTTCTGGTTTGGTTTACTTGTCTTGGGTGTTCTTTAAAGGATACTGCTGTAGTAATGGATCTAAAACCACTTTGTCCTACTGCAGTCTTGACTATAAAGAATGCATGACCAACTGCTGGTCACTCAGCAAGAACAAAAGAACCGCAACTGCTTGTATACTTATTAAATGTAAATTTGCGCATGTTGCTTACTCTGTGTCATGCAGTTTAAACTCTGATGGCACTTCAGAAGAAACCTTTGGTCTTTGCAGTTTTCTGACCTGAGTTCTTGATTAGAGATCTCTAATACTGTTTCAGTTTCTAATACCTGCACCTTCTATCTCTTCTCTTTCTACACTGTGTTTTCAAGGTATATAAATGCAGCAGCCTTTTAGCCTAGAAATTTTGTCCTGACAATGCAGCAGTTTTAATTCCTAGCTCTTTCGTATCTCATTTCTGATATCAGCAAAACAGAAACATGCTCTGGATGGAGTACTGAGAGCAGTATTGATATTGAAGGGCAGTTTATGCCGCTTGAGCTGTGGTGACCTCCAAAGCTGATTCTAAATACCCATACAGATGGACCCTCAGAGACTACTGAGCTCTAAGCAGTCAAAATGCTTTTGTTCAGTAAAATGCTGAGAGTAGAATAGAATAAAATAAAATAGATAATTTGTAAAATAGAACAAGGAAAGAAGATGAGGACAATAAACACAGCTGGATTAAGCAAAACAAAACCAGACCCAAACAAACAACAAAAATATCCACAAAACATCCTTAGTATTTATTCTGCTGAAATCAACAGCTTTGCTCTGTGTATCACAGGTATAAACAACAACCGTCTCTGGCAGCTGAGCGAGAATGGATTCTCAAACAGAGTAAAATGCAAACAGAAGTGAACTGGCAGCAGCTCTATGAGAATGCTGAATGTAATTCATATCAGAAATCAGAGGATCTAACACACAGACTGTCTTCATCAAGAAAGGAGGTGAGAATTTCAAATTAACACTGTTTAAGAATCATCTATTGCATAAAGAGCTATGGAGTCCTTCCACCATGGTGTTTCTCAGGGAAATATGTCTTTAGCCTTCTTTCAAAAATCTGTAAAACAGTAATTCTGAATTATGCACAGCAGTTCATCACATATATTTGATCAGAGACCAGATTAATTTTCATGAACAATCTCTAATAGTGGCCTTTTCTCCCTTTCCACATAATCAAGTTGGCTTGAGAGATGCTTTTCCTTTGCCATTGTAGCAAAAGAAGAAAGATCTCTCTTAGAGCAGCCTCAGGACAGAAAAAATTTCAGATCACAGTACCACTTGAATTCTATCAAGGGAACAGTATTAGTCCTGAAAAACTCTTGGGTATGTTTGTATGGAAGAAAACCCCTATTTTGTGAAGTGTACAAACTTCTGCTTCTGAAAAATGTTTATTGTTTAGAGACTATTACACAATGGTCTAACAATTCTCAATGCCCGGTTGCCCCGTGAACTCACGGGTACAGAGGAAACACTTGTTCGTGAAGTTCAGAATGCTGGCATTTACTCCAGTGTTCTATTTTATCATTCTCTTTCCAAAGTGATTCATAGGCATCAATAACAGTAGCATGTGAACACATGTGAGAGATAAATCAGCATTTTCCATTTCACATAAAGAAGATAAGACAATGAAGCTAAATTATTTGTCTGTTAAGGCAGTTTTTCACAGAGCCAAAAAGGGATGTGCTGAAGTCCCTGTGCTATGATTTAAAGTATCTTTTATTTCTCCCTTTTTCTTTTTACTTTCCTTTTCCTGTTCCTTTCCCTTTCCCTTCCTTACCTTTCCTTTTCTTTTCTCCATCCCTTTGTCCTTGAGCTACTGATATCCTCTGCCTCCCCTCTCTTCCTTCCGTCCTGGGTTGAAGCCGATCTACAGAAAATAGACTACAGATTGCATGAAGTGAAGACTGTTCTTTCTGCTTTGACTGTTGAGAGAGAACAGACAATACAAGCATTGTTTAATCACAGTATTCCACCTGAAGGGGAGAAACAGGTTAGACAACACTTAATGTAGACACGGATGAATTCATTCTAAGATAACAACGTTATGCGCCTTGTTTCCACTGGACTTACTGTAAACAGTTCATCTGTTTCATATGTTTCATTCAAAATACAGACATATCTAGCCTGGAATACACATAGATTAGGTGTCACGGGCATTACTCACTGGCAAAAGGAGCAAGCTGGATATAGACAGTTGCTCCAAAACGTGACAACGTACTGTACCATCATGGCAATCAAATGGGAAGAATTAATTTCTGGAACCTCATTCTTGAGGTTCTGTGTCAGTTGCAATTCAGAGTAGATTTTAAAGTTGTAAACTTAAAATTTTAAGGCAAAATACTAATATGCCAGCTGTTTAAAATAATGTCTTGTATTTTAGTGTCACTAACTAGTTTTCCTTTCATTGCTACCTATCAAAATGCATATATTTTAAAAAGCCATTCAAAATTGCAAACATAATGCTGGTTTGAAGTCATGCTGAAGGATAATGCGTTAGGAGTAGAAAACTGTTTGGTAAAAGACTGAAACTAAAGAGTATGTTGCAGTGCACTCTACTGGGCAGCTACAGGTGCTCAACAGTGACCAGTTCAGAGCATGTTACCAGAGCTTGCTAAGAAAAAACAGTGCTAAGCAAGCCTAGTAGTTCCTGAATGCAGAAAGTGTTGTATTCAGAAAGATTTTTCCTGAAGACAATTTTTATTATAGATAAAAGTAGACTGCTAGCAAAAACTTGCTATGGAGCAAGTAGTTTTTCCTATTTCATTTCAAACTGGGCTGATTTGCTAATTGATCGTTGCGATACCAAGAGAATCAGGGCTGGGCAGGGATTCTACTTTATATTCTTTATATTCTTCTTTGTATTCACTGTTCTCTTCAGCTGTGGTTGGCAAGACTGTCTTCATTGTCACTCTTTTCTTTCTTTTGTTAAAAAACTCTGGCTTTTTCACTTTCCGTGTGTAGGATAAGCAGTACCCATCTCAGCAACACCTTTTTGGTCTTTTTTCCTTTTTATGAGAAGGGCCAGTGTTTAAAAAACTAAATAACAAAATTTAAAAGTCTATTATTCTAGTCTAGAACCTTTTTCTGTACAAAATGAAGTGTAAACAAACAGAAGAAGAAAAATGACTGAGACGTTTTTGTCAATGAGTCCTCTTAAAGAAGGAATAGTATGCTGGCTAGCCTCTGGTCCAGATGACTGATGCAAGAAAGATTAAAATTTAAATATACCCTAGCACAGTATCTTCAGTATACAGGTCCTTTCTTCAAATTGGTCTAAGACCTCAGGAGCTAGAAATGTTGCAGTAATCATTCTTGGCTTTTCAATAAGCAACTGAGATGTGAAACGCACCAGCCTGGAAAATCTTGCTTATAACTTATATTTTAGTATGACTTAGGTCGTGTTTGTCTAACTAGAGCATGTTAATAATATCATACAAGTGCACAGAAAAGGAAAGAGTGCTTCAAGTAATTCTGGTTTATTAGGGTTTTTAGGGTCTTCTCTCTAGACCCATTTCCACTTACAAAAATCTGGAACAGTTGCATTTCTGGTTTAAACTGTGATGGTTCATGTGTATGTTGCAGGTTGAGACGTAGTCCTGGGCCCCAAAATTCACATCTGGATGTTGCATTGCTACCTACTGGTGCCTTTCCCTGACTCTCCTTAACAGCCTCGGAGAGGTTGTAAAAGCAGAATAGTGATTACTCTCATCTTCTACGTAGCCTGTACTGTTAGGGCAGGAGAAAGAAACTGCAGAGCAGCTGTTGCCTTTATGCCAGGGAAATTTAATTTGAAGGCCATTGGCATTCCAGATGACACTTCAGAGCACACTCGCAAGGACAAACGTACGACTGGGAAAATAAGGGGGCTGAAGGAAGTGGGGAATGATGGAGAAGATGGAAACGGAGTAATGTTTGAGGCTGTGCAAGGCATAAATGTAGAGACTGAAGTATTTTGCTGAAGTGTCTTAAGCGCCTCATGGATTGCCATGCCCTCTGAAGAGGCAGAACTGCTGCTTTGCAACAATTTAAGCTGAGGGTTAAATATAAAGAAACAAATACTCAAAAGACATTTCATGGTCTTTTCCATGTGAAAAACATCTGATCTGAATGGCTTGTGAATTAGGATTTGTTTAGTGACTGTAGGAGTGTATATTCTTCTATTGCATGGCCTTGTAATGTTCCTGTATCAAATAGTATCTGCATTTCTTAAATGGATGATGATAAATGTTTCTGTCAGTGAAAGAAGATTTTTACAGGGGTAGAATCTAAATTGTACATTCTCTGTTTTGATAAAACCACAGTTATAATACACTACCGTTGGTCGAACAAAACATTTAAAAACCTTTGCAGACATACTTTGAATGAAGAAACAGCAACAGCAAGTAATATTGGGACCCTAATATTCTGGTCTTTATATCCCATTGGTCCTACTAGATATTTTTTCCTGAAGATTGTGCTGGAATTTCAAGAGACCAGGAAATGTGTTTCTGAATCAATGTCCGTGTTTTCTAGATATTGTCCGTTGTCTGGGTTATCTGGGTGTAGTCCATACACTCCTTCCCCTTTTTTGGTTTAGCTGAGGACATCCAGCTTCTTTATGTTTGTTGGGGGTTAGGGGATTTTTTTGGGTTGTTGTTGTTGTTGTTGTTGTT
>VZTD01004861.1:59490-84961 GCA_013397725.1 Rhagologus leucostigma
CTTCCCACTTGTTGTCGGGGAGATGGTGAATGGACAGCGCTCCAGCGACAAAAGACATGGCCTTGGCATACCGTTGTGAGGGAGCGGGGAGAGCGGAGTTATTTTGGCAGTTTCTTAGCTGAGGGTGGGCAGTCTATGCCCGGTTGGGAGCAGAGACGGTCGTGTCGTTTTTCTTCGTCTTGGACCTCTCCTGCGCAGCGGTTTTTCAACACTGCCGTGGAGCTCTGCCTGCCGCGGGCTTGTGGGTCCGTTGTTTGCAAGAGAGAAAGGGAGTTCCGGCTGCTCCATTGACTGGGACTTCGCCGGCTGCCAGCGCCGAGAGAGACCAGCACACTCCACGTGGGTGCCTGGGGAAGTCGTTCTCTCCGCCCCCGTCCCGGAACCGCCGCACAGAGGGCCGCCTGAAGGCGGAGCAGCACGCCCGCCGGACCTTTTCTCTGTACGGTAGTGCTACATCGCGGTAAAGCCCTTCCTCCCGTCCCAGCTGCCGTTAGCGGTGCCGAAGACCGGTCACCCCTCGCGTGGGTGCCTGGGGGAGTCAACCCTTCTTCCTTCTCTCTCATGTGGGCTGCCGTCACCACCAGAGAGGTGATCCACCAAGATCTTGCACCTGAAGCCGCGGGGGGTCACTGCAGCCACTCCGCCTCGACGCGAGCCCATAGTGCCCCCTGTCGGTTGTCGTCGTAACTACACCAAAGGGGAAATAGCTTGATGGGCGGGAAAAGGCTGTTACTGGGTTTTCTTTTTTGTCGTTGCTGTTGTTTGTTTTGTCTTGTTATATAGATATATAGTGTAGTAAAGAACTGTTATTCCTTTGCTACATTTTTGCCTGAAAGCCCCATAATTTCGAAGTCATAATAATTTAGAGGGAGGGGGTGATCTTTCCATTCCAGGGAGATTCCCATCTTCCTTGGCAAATATCTGTCTTTCAAACCAGAACAATGTTATTGTCATCAGATGATCTCCGATGACACTTTCAAGAATCTGACAGGTCAGAAAGGGGACTGCTGTTACTGCTATTGGGCCTGCAAGTTCCTTAAGGAGAGGGGTTACCTGCACATGGAAGAGAGATAAACCACACCTGCAGAACAACAGTTATAAAACAGAGCCAACTCTGGCACCATGGTCCTCCCCATCTGTGCCTCCTCCTATGATGTTCTCAGTACAGCACTTTCTTCCCTGGCAAATCCTCAGTAAAAAAATACATTTCTTCTCCTTCTATGGTACTTTTCGCCCACATATGTTCATGGGTTGAATGTTTTAGGATCTGTATGTGTGGTGGTGTGGAGAGAATATGTGTCGCTTATTAATGAAGGATTCTTTTTGTCTTGTACTTTTATTTTCCAGATATTTCAGTATGATGATAAAAGTTCTCTGTGCGAAGATATTCCTGCCTTGGAAATCAAAAAGCTGCAGGAACAGAATGCCAGCCTTCGGGCTGCTATTGCACAAATGAGGAAAGAAATGGAGAGTCTTGATGAGCAGATGTTGTCCTCTGTTCCTCTAACAGAAAACAGACAGCTTCCAGAGCAAGGTGACAACTCTTGACAAAGAACTTTAAATTCAGTTAAGGAAGTTTAGCAGTCACAGTCACAACCTTTGAGGGCTACCCAAATCATGTGTGTGTAAAAATTGTTATTTTGGGGTTCTCAAGATTGCACAATACACAAGCACACAGTAGATTCTGTGTTACGAATTACTACAAAACAGTTATTGGTAAAAACAGATACACGCACACACATTATAAGTCACTAGAAAATTACCACTAGAAAAGCAAGCATGTATATATTTTGCAAGAGTAAAGCAAATATATGTATATTACAAGTTATGACAGAATTCCTGATAATGAAGCCGGTATGTAGAATCACAGAATGGTTTGGATTGGAAGGGATCTTTAGAGATCTCGTAGTCCAAACTCCCCTGCCATAGGAGTTTACAGTATATCCATTTACAGTGTATCTACTGCAGTGGTATACAAAAGGAGGTTCAGGGGAACTTACCGCTATCTACAACTACCTGAAAGGAAGTTGTAGTGAGCTGGGGATCAGTCTCTCTTTCCTACTAATAAGCAATAGGCCAACAGAAATGACCTCAAGTTATGCCAGTGGAGGTTTAGATTGGATATTAGGAAAAATTTCTTTTTGGAAAGGCTTCTTCAAGCATTGGCACAGGCTGCCCAGGGAAATGGTTGAGTCACCGTCCCTGGAGGTGTTTAAAAGGCATGTACGTCTGGGCATTTGAAGACATGGTTTAGTGATGGACTTGGCAGTGTTAGGTTACTGGTTTCACTTGATGATTTTAAAGGTCTTTTCCAACCTAAATAATTCTGTGGTCCTATGGTTCTGTAACTAGATATTTATATGCATGAGACAGTGTTCTGAAAGAGCTCTTGCTATGAAAGCCTAAACTCTATAAATACATATACATTCATATTATACTCTTCTTTTAGGTTCATTGAGCACAAACAAAATTTCAGCTGGAACCACACTGGGAAACATCAAAGTCAGCTCAGCTAAGTTGGATTGTATAGTAAATCCAGACACAGAACAGGTATGATGAGGTTTAAACTACCTAAGAGTATTTGTATGTGTGTGTGTAATTAAATACATAGTGTGTTACTTTCATTTGAATAAATATTATAAACTGAAGTAATATGTGCTTATGTGATTGGTTAGATGAGAGCCAGCAAAGATTTTTTCAGCCAAAATTACGCTTATTCTTTCTAGGCAATACATTTTGACTAGTCATCCCCTGGCACAAGTCACTTCTGCTCTTGCAAGCCGGTTTTGATGGGGTTTTTTTCCCACTTGCAAATGCTTAAGCTACTGTGTGTCACCTCTTCAGGTTTTCCATTGTAAATCCACATTTTAGCTTTTTTTTTAAAATACCAACTGCAACTTGGTATGACCAGAAGAAAGTACCAAGCTCCAGTGCTGTCTTGGAGTGCTCACCATGAAAGAAAAACTCACTGGGTGTGGGAGCATATTTTGCTCTGTTCGAGGGTTTACAAATATCATTCCCACCGTGTTATTTTAAAGGGTAAGAACAATATGAGCATTGAAGTGACAGTGACATCTCTTGGAAAAAAATAATAATGGAATTGAAAACTGGGCCAAATATCTAGTACTATGCAAGGAGTAAGTCACTATATGTTCCCCTCTTCCTGTCTCCCAGAAATTTCATGGTGTAGTAAGCAGAGTCTGAAGAAAGATAGTTTAAAAAACAATTCAAAAAATCAGGGTTTTCTAGTTGTCAAGTCATCTGTAAGATCTACCAGTGTCAGTTTCATGCTTTAATCTTACTGTTAGGACTCACCAGTAACTGTCTAAGTTCAAGAAAATTGAAATAATAGCTAAGTGATAAATAAGCATGAGAGGTCCTGATTGAATAGCTAAGAACTTTAAAAACTGAAACAATATCAATGTTTAAATAAAACTTAGGAGGCTTGGGAACCTTGTGTGGAAACATGCACAACCAACCATGCACAGATCATGGTTAATCTCAGTTTTATCTCTTTGCTTAATATAGAAGGGAATTGTTTGTTCATGCCGTCAGATTATATTTAGAGAATCGTTGTGTGCCAGTATAGGCAATGCAGATTTATTTTTTCTCTTTGGCCACTTCTAGAATTAGGCGAAAATTGAATTTTATACCAATTTTTTTTCCTTTTTTTTTTTTTCCAGAAAATGTTTAACAAACTACTGTCCAAGGTGCATTCTGATTTTCTTTGAATTTCTGTAAGTGAGGATAGAGCCTTAAAAAAAAAAAATAGAGAGTGGCTTTGCCTTGGAGACCGCAAGATAAGAAATGAACTTTCTCTGTTCCAGAGGTTAATCCTTTGCTTCATGATGCTAAATTATAATTGAATGCTCATGGCTGGATATGAGAACAGGAACAACTTCAGGCTGTGATTTGCACCTTCATTGTGAAGTGCTGAATTACTTATCCTTTATATGTATAGACACGTAGCAAATAGGAGATATGCAGGCCAAAACTTCAAGTGAATAAAATGCTGGAATTGTAGCTGATGCTGTCTTCACTGAAGTTGAACTGTTGTTTCCTGCTTGTTTCTGCTGTCTGCTTTATTTTTGCTTTCTCAGTACATAACAAGCCTTCTTAGACACAGACTGAACTGGAAGCAGTCCTGAAAATATCTTAAAAACAATGGGCAAAACTTCATTTTAATTTCTGACTGGATTTTACAAGTGCTTATCTTTAGCACTTTTCTACGCTTTCTCTGTGCTTCTTACATTTATTAATTGCATGCTAAGGATGTTAAGGCCATGAAGAGTTGCAGGTGAAAATGTTTCTACCTCAGGGAGTTCAGAATCTGTTGAGCAATAATGGTGACTAAACATAGGGGTGCAGGTGTGAAGTCAGTAAAGAGAGCCATAGTGATAGTTTTCTTTTTTCCATTTAATATAACAGAGTTTCTGTGACCATAACCTAGAAATTATAGACTCCAATGCTAAAGAAGAAGAGGAAAGCTTATTGTGGAAACTAGTAAAAATAGCATGTAAACTTTTGCGTGTATGTATATTTTTCTTTTGTATCAGCTCTGAGGAGAGTTTTTCCTCCCACTCTTCCTTAGTACCCATGTTTTCAGTGTTTTGTCTCTTTTGTACTTCAGAATTTTGCTCTGGACATAGATCTAAAGGTAAAAAGATTTCTGAGTTCCACTCCTAACTCTACAGCTTACAGTCTGTCACCTGAAAAAAAAAAAAAGAAACTTCTGTGCAATGCTGTGGAATGTTTTTCTGAAAAGTTCAGGAAAAATAAAAGTTTAAGCAAATGGCATTCCATGCCCCAGCCAGGTGATGTGCTTTCACCTTTTGATCTGGTGAAGGTGGTCCACAGTGTGAGAACCAGTGGTGCCATAATTGGTCATTGCCTTCACCTCTCTTTATGTTGAGCCTTAGTATGTCAATTTCACTGACGAAGGTAGACTGTAATAATTTGTGGCTACTTGTATTAGTTGCTTTTATACAAATTGCTAGATGCATGTCAAAATGGTGTTCTTTTTTCCTTTTACTTTGCTGTCTGTCTTAGTATTTTTAGACTCTAGTCCTGCACTAATTTCTCTGCCTTTCTCCCCCATACTGTTTGTAGGACTGCATGCTTTCCCTGTATGTTCTCAAGAGCCTTTTCATGGTAAAACTATCCAAACAAGTAAGAGCATGGGAGTTGCATGGCACAATAAAGCAACAATGGTTTGGTTTTTTTCTCAGTATGGTTAATAGCTTTCAATGTGTACTTCTTGAATTGTAGTGTTTAGGATGATTTAGTTGAAAACTGACTGGGATTGCACAGTTAGTGTAGTACGCTTCTAACTAGTTTATATGTAGAAGAGTAAACATACCAATGAGTAATTGTAAAACAATTTTAGTGCACGTGATACATTTAGATACTTGTGGCAATGTGTGAAATGTAAAATGTTTATAGGGAGATAACTGTTCAGTGAATGATGACTATTTAAATGGATATCAAAAAGTCTCCTCTGTGGGGGCTGAAAGAAGACAGTATATAGGTCTTGAGAAACAAGGATATGATCTTTTGGGTATATACCTTATCATTATGTATATGTGCAGGTGGACTCAGGTTGGCAGAGGCAAAACAGATTGTAGAATCTTTACTTTTCAGTGAATATTTTAAGTCATATCTACCTCTTATGTCTGTATGTACACAATGACTAAACAAAGAAGGATTTGTAGCAGATTGCTATTTGGTATGAAGAGGGTTTTTCCACATTTTATCTTAAAATTAAGTGCTCTTTAGTTTACAGTTAAATGGTGTTTATCCTATGTCTATTATTTTACTCTTATAGTTAACAATATCTGTGGGAATGTCTCAGGCTGTTACAGTGTTTTGCTCCACAGTTTAATTTGCCCTATACTGCTAACAAAATCTTGAAAATGGACCCTAAAATATGGGCTGTAGACTTCAATTTTACAGTTTTTCTTCAACTGACCTCTCATGTATTTGTACAAATCTCTGAACCTGCAGACCTCACTTTCAAAATATTCATCGTAAGCACTATCTGCTTTATTCAGGGGCCAGAACCCAAAGTTCTTGAAGAAAACATGGTAGATTTTGGACAACAGTTACCTGATGTAGGTACTGGTGTTGGTTGTCAGTATAGTGTCAAACGCAGTCTACGAGGAATGCAAAATAAACTCAAGGAAGCAGCAAGAAAAATCTCAATTCTGAGCCAAGAAAAGCGGCAGCTGATTGAAATGGGAAACAGACTCAGGGCAGAACTTGGAATGCTGTTAAAGGAAGGTAAATTTATTTTAAAGAAAAGTGCTAGCTTATATATTTAGAATAAAATGGGGGAATCAGTTCATTCTTTCAGCTGGAGAAAGCTAAGCTTTGTTATAAAAACAAGGTGCTGGACCTGACTGATTTCTGATCTGCATAGCTCATGTGAGACTGTGGTATTAATCCTTGCAAGTAAGCTTATCCTGTGATAGGAGATGCTAAGATAGAACAATGAGTCTGTATGTAGTACGCTTGTAACTAGTTTATATGTAGAAGACTAAACATACCAATGAGTAATTGTAAAACAATTTTAATGCACGTGATACATTTAGATAGAGAGTCTGTATGTAGTGACTTCTGTTGATAAACATCTTAGATGAGGAACTCCCTGGTGCCTAGATGTCAGTGTGGGAACTGGAACTTGAATTTTAAGACTTTGTTTATGAGCAGAAAAGAGGTACTGTATCTCTTGGAATAAAAACTAATGCTTTAGGAAAGTGGAAGAGAAAGCAGAATAAGCTTACTGTAGAGTAAACTTGAATTAAGAGTATATATAATGTAGAAAGATTTCACTGTGGATATTTAAGTTCCATGCATAGTTTTTCTGGCAGTGAAGCAAAGGAAAAAAACCATGAGGCCCATTTCTGCATAGCATTGAAACCATCTGCAGTGAGAAGGCCTGTGTTCTGTGGTTCATTTATAGCTGCTGTAAACACTTCCTGGAAATGTAATATTGATGACAAAATAACAACAAGGAACGCCTTCCTCAGTATATTCTCTCTTTTATAGGACTTTGGCATCCTGTTAGCTCTAAACACTGCACAGTTTGTATTGCCTCTGGTAGTCTTCTTCCAAGAGAACTTGTCGAAAGAACACAGTGTCAACTATCAGTTCTAAAGCATCTACAGCACAGACTCTCAACACAGGTAATTATATGCTCTCTGAAATCTAGCGATAATGAGCCATTAAGCCAGTTTTAATTCCATGAATATAACTTACCTTAAAATTCTGCATTTAAATTAGTCTTACTGAGTTTAGCTCAAATCTATCTTTGGAAGATTCCATAGAATCATTGCACATCCGGAGCTGGAAGGAACCCATGAGGATCTTTGAATCCTGGTGTCACACAGGACAACCTAGAAGTTAAGCTGTTTCTCTTAAAGGCATTATCCCAAATGTTTTTTAAACACAAACAGGCTTGGGGCCATGACCATGCCCTGGGGAAATTGTTCCACTGCTTGACCACCCTCTCAGGGAAGAATTGTCTGAATTTCCCCTGATGAAGATTTAAGCCATTTCTCCACATACTGTCACTGGACACCAAAACCAAAGATCAGCACCTCCTACTCTGCTCCCCCATCATGGAAGGAAGTTATAGAGAGCAATGAGGTCATCCACCAGCCTCCTCTTTTTTAAGCTGCACAAGCTGAGTATCCTCAGCCACTCCTCATAAATCTAGCCGTCTAGTCTTTTCACCATCTTTGTTGCCCTCCTTTGGACACATTCTAGTATTTCTATATTCTTCTCATATTGTGGAGCCTAAAAATGCACACACCAATGCTGAGCATAGTGGGACATTCACTCCTTTTGGCTGGTTAGTGGTGCTGTGCTTAACACACTGAGGACACAGCTGGCACTTCTGGCCGCTGGGATACACTGTTGACTCACGCTGAGCTTGCCAACAATCAAAGCCCCCAGATCCCTTTCTTCAGGGCTGCACTTCAGCCTCTTGTCCCTCAGTGTATACAGACATCCATGACTATAGTCCTGGGTACAGAATCCAGCTTTTTTGCTCTCGTTAAATTTCATGCAGTTGGTGATTGCCAAGCATTCCAATCTATGAAGATCTCTTTGTAAGGTCTCTCTACCCACAAGGGAATCAATGAGTCCTCCTCATTTAGTATCATCAGCAAACTTAGTGTACGTTCAACTCATGTGTCCAGGTCATGGATCGAAGACTGGACAGAACTGACCCTAAAACTGAGCCCTGGGAAACACCGTTAGTGACTGGCCACAAGGCAGATGGTTTCCCATAAGCTTAAAGGGTTTGGGACTTGAAAAGTAATATTTTTAAACATGATCTTCAGCCAAGGTATTTCAGAAACACATGTGTTTATGCAGCATAAATGCAATCCTAAATTACAAATTTCATAAGGCTTAGTTTTAACTAAGCAAGAAAGGCCACTTGAAGGATTTGCACTATGTTCTAACATAAACTTTAAAACGATTAATCAGTGAGGAAATTTCCAGATACTCACAGTGGTGGGATTTTAAAGCACCCATGTCCAAATGACTGCGATAGCACCTTTTCCATATATGAAAGCAGGATATATAGTTAACCTGTCTTATATATTTTGTAATTAAAATACAACCTTTAATAGTTAAATTGCAACTTTTATCAGAGAGACTAATGAATAAATCTTGGTTTCCCTAGTAGTTAGTGGTAGACCTCCCAGTAACTTTGATAATCAGGATTTCACTATGTACTTTACTTAATTGTTCAGCAGATTTGTTCCTGTGAGGATTGAGTCAGAGCAGTTGATTGTTATTGTAGTTTTAAGGGCAGTAAACAATGTTCTTTCAGAAAGTGTGAGGTTGTTGCTCTGAGGTATAAAACTCCAGTGGAATTATTAACCAAGTTTAGTTGGGGAAACTCTTCCTCTGGGAACCGCTCTGGGCAAGTTGTTCCGGTGTTTGGTCACCCTCTCAATAAAGAAGGTTGGCATTTGTTTGGGGTTTTCTTTCCCCTTATACTTAAGCAAGGTGTCCTGTACTTACCTTTTTGCCCGTTGTCACTCGGTTTTCCACTGTATACCACTGAGAAGACTCCAACTCAGTCATCTTTATCTCCTTCCACCATCCTCATCAGATGCTTATACATGTTGAAAAGATCACTCTTGATCTATCTCTTCTGGAGGCCAGCAAGGCCAGCTGCCCCAACCTCTCCTTCTATGTCAGATGCTCCAATTCCCTGATCATCTTTGTGGCTGTTTGCTGGTTTGCTGTTTGTGGCTGCTGCATTATATTCATGTCTTTCTCATGCTGGGGAGCCCAAAAGTGGACACAATACTCTAAATGTGGTTACACCAGTGCTTGGTAGAGGAAGTAATTACCTCCCTTGACCTGCTGGCAGTACTTTTCTTGGTGCAGTTGAGTATGCTTTTAGCTGAAGGCTTCATGAATGCATTGCTGCCTCGTGTTCAACTCATAGTCCACCAGGTTTCTTGTTTCTTTTCTGCTGAGCTGCTTTCCAAACAGTCAGCCTCCAGCATATTAGTTTGAAACTACAATCTCCTCTGCCTTTGGGGAAGAAAATCAGCTGAGTTTAAGCTAATGTCCTCTGTTTATTTTTAATTCTCCCTTTATGTATTCCTACCTGTCCTAATTGAAATCAAAAAAAGCTTTGAGAGCCTAGACCAGAGCCTTTTTGTGGATTACTAAAGTTCATTCAGGAATGTGTAAGAGATTGAAGTTAAATGTTTCTCTTTTCACCTACTAAGATCTGTAAAATTATCTCTAGATAACAGGAAACCATACAGGAGATAATCCCACCATGTTGTCAGATTGCACTAAGAAATCACAACTTTCAGCCACCTACTTGAAAATTTTATCATCTGAATACATTCTAAAAATGTCTTAAACATTTTCATACCTAGACACATTCTAAAAAGATGGAATAACCATGCCTTTGTGTTGAGCATGCCATCTTGTGGGGTCTTTAGAATTATCACTAATTCTTCAGAAGTTATCTGGTTGGCCTAGGTATAGTATGAAGTATATGAACCATCTGGCCAGACAGTTTGAATGACAAAAGTGAGTTTCTTAAAAAAGAGCCAGTGTAAGTAAATTCTAATTAATATTTTATTTTTTTAAAGTTAAGAATGATGCTAAAGGAAAAAAAAAAGAAAAAGCATATTAACCTCTGTTGCTTAGAGTAAATACTACAAATTAGGCAAAGGAAGGTTAAATGACTCAGCTGGCCCAATCATTCTGGCAATTAAGTTGTGCCAAAACCAGATATACTTCTTTTCCTGTGAAGTAAAACAGCACTACAGATTAGCCACATGATTGTACCCATCAGGGATGTTAGCTGGACTAATTACAAAAACTTCTGGGTTAGTAGATCTAAGAAAATACTGTAAAATTTTGAAGTGCAAAGATCATCCAGCAATTAAATTTGAGAACAAGAACTGACAGGGTCAAGTTCAATGGTCTTTAGGCAATCAGGTCTTTAGGCAGTTACGCAGCTTCTGCACAGGATTGCTATTCTCTTGGATAAAGAATAGTAGTAAAAACAAGTAGTACTTTTTTGGAGGGCTCACACATTTGAGTCTGAAAGGAAAAGGGTCTCCAAGCATCCAAAATATGCAGGAGTATTTCACCCAGAACAGGCATATTATTTGGGGAAGAAAATGAATACATATATTCCTTGGCTAAGGTGAATTTGTCAGACTGAATCTATGGCAACATTTTCGAATATGTTCTAAGGGAACCTGGCAGGGACGAACACTGCATTTGGACATCCCATCACAGGTACTTGAATTTCTCTTAGCTTCTTCCTAGGAGAAAGTATCCAACAGGAGGGGAACTCCTGTCTAGTAGAGAAAGGTTGCCCGAAGTCCAAAAGGCTGTGCTGCTAGAGTCAGTTATAAGCAAATTTGAACTGATTGCTTGAGTGAAAATGCGTCCCTGTTCTTCTTTACTGCCCATTAGTCAATGAAGAAGTTTTAAAGGTTGGAGTGTGAGCAAACATTGTAAACATCCATCTGACAGTGATAAACTGAGAATGCCATCTGCTGTACTTTTCCAGAGCTAATGGAGATTTACTCTTCCTCAGATAGAGCAGATAGTCTAAGACAACAGAAGTTGAGGACTGTAACAGGT
Organism: Rhagologus leucostigma; assembly: GCA_013397725.1. Lineage (NCBI taxonomy): Eukaryota > Metazoa > Chordata > Aves > Passeriformes > Rhagologus > Rhagologus leucostigma. The sequence goes on from VZTD01004861.1 coordinate 70,633, forward strand.
CAGTCAGATAAGTGCAATGGGAGCTGGAGATTCTGGTATATTTTATCAAATTTATCTAATCAAGTTCTTTTGATGTCAAAAGTATTGGTGAGTGCATCAAAAATATGAGTTAGGACATATAGTATGACACAGCCATCTGGGCTTTGAGACAGGGAAGATTCAAATTATTTGAGTTTTGTGACAAGACAGGAATGCAGCACTGTTTTTCAACTCTTCATTGACAGTCTGAGGACCTGATCAAGACCTGTCACAGCAGCACTGCCACAAGAAGTATTAGCATCTTGTTGTAGCGTGAGGAGCGTTCTCAGAGAAAAGAATTAGGGAACATCAAATACATAGCCCCACTAACATATCAATACTACATCTTATGGGACAGTGGGATGGGCTACTTCTGGAACAGGAAATCCTTAACTTCTTTTGAAGCTAAACTCCAAGGTGAAAAGTTCAACTCTGGTCCTAGGTGACAGTCCTGAGCATATGATTCTGACCTCCCTCCTGTGGGGTTTCAAAAGAGAATAGGTGAGGCAGCTGTTACAGTGTGCAGGGTGCCTGGGATGTGGTCCGCCAACAAATGAACTTATTGTGGAATGCCTCAGCATGCTTATGCATATATAATTTTTTCCAGATGCTTGTGATCATCTTATTAACTTAAAGTCACAAGCTTAGCATCCTTTGTTCACTTGAACTTCCAATCACTGTTTCAGAAATAGTAACCTGTTTATTAAATGTTAACACTGGAAATAATTTTTACAAAGGAAATTAGTGTTCAACAATCCGTTTGAGTAGAGCTCTTGTAAGCTGCTTGTTTTATCTCTTGTAACTTGCTTGTTTCATCTGTTCACTGCTGGGATTGAGGTCTGAAAAAGATTAGCTAAATGCTTATACCAAACATATATAAAAGTGACTTCCAGATCTGGGCAAAACTGCCACAATTCAAAACCACATTTTTTTTCCTTTTCCACCTCTTTAGTTATTCTTTCTTCCACAGCTCATCTTAGAACTTAGCTGACTCTCAAATTAAGACCAATGAATATTCATATCCATCCATCCCAGTCTTCTCTTGCCTCATTTTTAATGAGCAAGATACTGTGTTTGTATTTTTCTACATATCTCATGTCTCCCATGTTCTGTTAAAAATCATTAAAGATGATTCTTGCTTTTCTAAGAATAAATAGATTTTAAAAATACAGTATGACTACGGCACTTGGAGAGGTAGAATTTGACTGTGAGTTTCCAGATGGTGAGCTAAACTCTGGAAGCAGTAGTTCAACCTCTTCAGCTGATGGGTTGCTTGGAGGTCATGGCTGAAGTGGCTGTCGCTGAGGATCGTTCCACCTCTGGAACCTTTGAGTCATCATTTGACCAGACTAAAAAGGATAGTCCTTCTTACATCCAGGCTGTTCTGTACTCTCATTCCAGGCTGCTCTTTACCCAGAACATACCTGCTGAGGCTTCAGCTCCTACACTAAAGCTGAGCTCCAGGTTGACCTTCCAAAGATTACTATTATTCAAGTTTGGGTGTTTTTATTCTAGATGATTACTCTTACTGGCCAGGCTACATTTGCTCCCACATTCCGAGATCTTCATCCTTGCGAAAAACCAAGATAATTTATTACTGTCAGAGCTAGAGGAATTTCACTGTCAGTTACTTTACGTAATGGGCTCACATTTTATTTCTTTAGTCTTAAATACATAGCAAAAGACTTGGATGTTTATTTGCATCTCCTTTGACAGGGCTGAAGCAGTTAGCTTTTCATCAAATCCCACTTTAGTTACTACAAGCTGAAAGCTGGTGAAACTTTGAGAGGTAAAATAGTTTATTTTAGCTGCTGATGATTTACTTTTCCATAGCTGCTTTATTTTTTTGAGTTTTTCTTCTGTAATTTAATCACAGGAAAATACAAAAGTGAAGAAGGACCGTGACAATATAAGCTTGAGCAACAAGCAAGGTGATAGTAACAGCACCAGGAAATGTATATTTTGAATAGATTTGATACTAGGTTTATTAGAAGGGTAGTTTGGCCCTGTTGATCTGGAGGGAACATAATTCTGTTTAATATTATTTGTAACTGATTATTTTAAATCTAGCAGTGTAACAGCAAACTGAGCTATAAGGGTATTAGTTTTAGGGACCACGAGTTACTTGTGTTAATGTAATATTTCACATTAGGAGCTGCAGTATGCAAGGCAACAGCATCCTTCGAGGTTCTCTTCTCTTACTGCCTGCCCTAGCTTAAAGGAAGAAGAAGCTCCAAGCAGCTGTGGGGAAGAAACAGAAGTACCATCCGCTGAGGTACAGTGCAGTTTTATGATCATTGTAATTCACCTTCATTTGGATTTTTCAATTGGAATTGCTCAACAGTCATCTCCTGGAAGACTTAAAAACCTATGTCTTTTTAAAATTATGCATTGTTCCTGTACAAAATAGTATTTGTTAACACTAGGGTTTCTCAATCACTGCCATGATGTTGTAATTAATCTTCTTGTACAACCTTTCAAAATTAAAAATAGTAATTTTCTTTTGTCCTGCCTCTTGCTGAAACCTTCTGTCTTTCCAAGTCCAAGATGCCACTATGAAATTTAACCAATTTTCTGATGTCTTTGGTGTGAAAAGTATGTATGTCTGTAAGATCGTCTTTGAATTTGAACAGGTTCGGCTACATTTCTGTATTGAAAATCATGGGCCAGATACATCCTCAAAGATTGTTCAAAGTCAGCTGCTCTGTCAGAGTCCTAGTCAAGTCCAGCAGGTCCAGCTTTCTTCATCTAGAGCACATAATTTCTGCCAAGGTGTTTGTCAGATTTTAGATACGGGATCAAGCCTTTCTATACTCAGTCCTCAAATGAACACCACCCAGGGTAAGCCTGCTTTGTAAAGTAATCATAGTATTTGACTCTTCTGGAAGAGTGGAAGTACAGTGGATTCTGTTGCCGTTCACTAATTCTTTCACGTACTGCTGCTGTTGTTACAGTCCTATCATCAGAATCTGAATGAGTTACTTGAAGAGAATTTCACTGTTGCCGGCAGAAGTAAGAATTAAGAGGATTGTCTATATAGCTCTCTGGTTTAAATGCCATCGTCGCAAATACTTCTTCACTTTTATTAAGTACTCCTGGAAAATGCAAATTCTATTTTGACATAGTCTAAAACTTAGCTGGGGCAAATATGAAAGTGTCTGTTTTAGAACTGCACACTTCATGTGTTGCCAAGTGACTGACTGTTAGATCAAATTGTAATTTGCAAATCCTTGCTTAATTGTTCTTTTTTGGACTGGTTAATAGCTACAATACTGCTTAGAGTGCTAAGACCTAAAAGCAAAAGTGACATCACAGGCATAATGCTGGTATATGCTGTGAATTTTTTAGTCCAGTGCAACAAGTTGGAACAGGAAAAAATAGAAACAAGCACAAATTTTTATATTTGAGACAGTGTCAGGGTTAGGATGACAGGAGAAGGTAAAACCTAGGTCATAGACTGGACATGAATTAGTGTTATACTTCTACAAAAATCACCACATGTTCTTGGAAATTTTAGCAAGACCACCATTTGCAAGATACATGCAGTAAAGTGTAGCCTCTTTACAGGCAAGTTGTTAAGGAAGCTTTTAATGGCAGCTATTAAGCTAAACAGTGTATTGCAGATTGGTGTTACATATCTCAAACTATTGGTCTGTTCATGAAGTAATCCTTCATTGGCAAAACTTTGGGAAACTAACGCCTGCTGTAGATAGGACAAAAAATAATGGACTTACATTATAATATTGGAAAAATTTTATGGGTAGCTAATGGCGGAGTATGTTCCCTAGAGGGATTGTAGACTTTTCTTTATAAAAGGTCTTTATAAATAGACAGACAAACATTTCTCCAGAATGTTCCAGTTAAGGTGTTTTTTGGTTTTGTTTTTTTTTAATAAGAGGTGTAGCTTTCGAGAAGTTATTTCTCGTAATGCTGTCGGCCTTATGTGAATTGCTTTTTGCCTTGATATTATTATTTTTATCATCGTCATTATTCTTGAGATCTGACAGTATCTGTATAGTAATATGGCAGCCATTTAGACTTTTCAAATGAGCTGTATTACCATTACACAGATATTCATATGCTATTAATCACATACAGACTGCAGGAACAAGAATGCAATCACTGGATTAAAGGAAGTGATTTGTTCCCTTCTCTTTGGTACTTGAGAGGCCACAGCTTTGGACCCTCTTGTACAAAAGATTGACAAACTGGAGTCCAGTGGAGAGCCACTAAATGACTGGGGCACAGGAACACATTACATGAGAAGAGATTTAGGGAACTGGGTTGTTCAGTGCAAAAAAGAGTCGGTGAGTGGTCTGACTGCTGCTTTTTAACTACCCAGTGAGGGATCTTGGAGAGGACAAAATCAGACTCTTAGAGGTGCATAGTGAAAAGTGGCAATGGACACAAGTTGTGTCAAGATACATTCTGAGCAGGGAGTGATAAGCACTGTGATATTTCACCCACAGGTCCTATCCAGCCTATGTTACATCTATTTTTAAACCAGTGTATGGAGGCAATGAACCATCTTTAGTAGCTCACAAGAAAAAATAATACTTAAAAGGGCTTTCAAAATGAAGAGTGGATTATAAGTGTATTTATTGACAATAGCAGTGCATTGCAGAGACAAAGCAATGTGCATTAACAGACCTGGAGGACTGGAATGGACATAGTGCTGACACTCATGATTCATGTGCTTTTTTTTTTGAGGCTAGGACTGAAATAGGAAGAGTGTTTCAGGTCAGGCCTATATTGACAGGATAAGCAAAAGGATGTCTTTGAAACATTACTGATAGTGCCATGCAGTTTCATGCTGTTGTATGTGTGATGCAACAGCTCTGGCAGCCTTACAAGGACATCTGTTTCTTAATGTCTAGAAATTTCCAGCCACTGTTGCAAAACTTAATGTAGATTTTCTGGGATCTAGAAAATAGCAAAAGGGACAGATGATACTGCCAACGTGAAATGAGTGAAACATCAGTAAGGGATAATATTTTCCTGAGACCAAGTTTACTTTGATCTCTGCATCCAGATTGATATGTGGAACACCATAGTGAAACTTCTTACTCAAACATGCAGGCCCTGAAATACTGCATTGCAAAAATACCATTTTTGAACACTCTTTTTTTCTGCTTAGCTTTCTCCTCCAGGAAAAGGTGTCCTTAATTCTACTGGACTGAATTCTGCATTTCAGAAAAAAAATTATGAAAGCAAAATCTTTCTTTTTTGGAACAACATAACCTTAGAAGCATTATAGACAATTTTTCAAGTTCTGCTTCTGATTTTTAGCAGAGGCTTGCATTATTTTTCATGCCTGAGCTATGAAATTAATTCAATCTTCCTGTTTAAAACCACTCACTTGAATTTAATACATTCATCAAATATGTTGTTACAATGGATAGAACTGTCATTGAGACAGAGTGACTTGAAACTGGGCTTTCAGGTACAAGTGACACACACAGAGACTTGGAAGCTCAGTGACAAAAAATGATTTGCAACAAAGCACGCAAGTTAGTTTGCTTATTCAAACTTTTTTTCCAAGTTCAGCTCTGTCCAAATTGATAACACCAGTAGACATGTTTTGTGGGAATTTCTGGTGAAACAGAGAATTGTAGCATGAAAATGATTTTTCTGAACCTGTTGAACAGTTTCGTTCATTTTTTTCATGTACAAAACAGCCTACTGGCACTCAAAATGGTTGGCATGTCAAGTAAGCCCTGCAATTTGCTGTATTTCCAACATATTACACAATGCAATGACTCAATGTGTTTTGAAGAGTTAATGACTACATCTTAATTACTGAAGTGGACTGTTATATACTTTATTCATTTCACCATCAAATTCAGACCTTGTGTAAGCTTCCAAGCAAGTCAAAAGGCTATGAGATATTTTAATTTTCTCTCTTCTTACTCTACCTGCTAATTTTCAGTTTGTACTGTAGAAATTAGATGGATTTAATAGCTTGCATGTTAATTCTGCAGATAAGTAGAAGGAAGGTGTTTAGAAGGAACACAGGTCCCTTCTTCAGGTATTTTTATTGTTCTGTATTATTGAAAGAAACAGAACCTCCTAGAGATAGACAGGTACAAGCCTTGATGATATTAAAAGGCTACATAGGATACATAGGCTGTACAAGTAAGAAATACACCTCTGTATTTCTTTACTTTTTAAATGCTCTATCCCAGAGGTTTAGAGCAGGTGGGAGATTTTGACTGGTGATCCACATCATATGCACCTTAATGCTGGTGACAAGCCACCCTCAAAGGAAAGCTGTTTATCAGAAGAGTTTGATGCTTTCCTCTGAAAATCATGGCACACATGTACAGCCAGGTGATTAGCTTCTGTACATGCTGGAAGTTTTCTTCATTCGTCTGTGGGCTATAGGGCCTTTTTTGATTTTAGAGTAAATGCTAGGCAGGAGGAGGGGAAGCTTTGTAAAACATTTAGAAAATGGAAATTTATTTTCTTCTATTTATCTTAAACTACTTGCTATTGAAGATACTTACTAGTTTTTCGGGGGGGGGAAAAAGCAAACATCATCTATTGAAGTTCAGCTGTAATACTGCATTTAGCATGAAGCCAGTACTGTGAAGGGTGCTGTGTGCTACTGTGTGAAAAGCTCCTTACCAGCTCCAATCAGCTATCCTTGGGTCAGCAGAGGCTGGGATCAGTGCATGGGGAATAAGGGTGTAAGGCAAGCTGGGTCCCCACTAGTCATTTGACTTATACATATTTAGTGTAGATGAAACTTTGTATTTTCACATCCCACTATACATTCTTGAGAAACCCCACCTCCACAGGTACTCAGAACCATGTCCTGGGTTTAATAATTTGGGTTTACATTGTAGCCGAACAAAGAACAGGAGTGAGCTGCTTCGAGGTAAAGTAACTTCTTTGATTTACTACTTGAGCTTAGATAGGGAAGTTTCTTGTACTGTAATTCTCATAATTACTTGCAAAGCTCTGTCGTCTGAAATTCCACACTTCATGGATCAAAAGTTATCTTAAGTGTTTCCACGCTAGACAGAATTTCAACAGCTTTGACATCAATGACAGTTCTAAGAGCAATCCATGTGGGTAAAAAGCTGGCCAGAGAAAGAATCTGGTAAAATATTAACAAAGAGAAACAGTGCTCTGGCTCTGGCTTCATTCCAGCTCCAATCAGAGAAAGACTTATGATCTCTTTTCTGCGTTACATAAAACTTCATCTTTGAAGTGTTTCACAAATATTAACTAATTCCTTATTTTCTTCATTTCTGTGTTCTTCTCCTGAATAGGAACTTGTTTGAGTTGGTGTTCCTTCAGAAGCACTGTTAGCCATAAGCAAATATCTAGTGACAAATTCCTTAAATGAAACTTCCATCGGAGGAAATTTCATTTTGCCTATCCAACATGTCTACATAAAGCTCTTTCATCCTGAGGAAAAAATCTATGGATGTTAATTTCTGAGTGAAGTTAACACACATCAAATAGAAGATATGTTAAGCATTTCAATACACTAAACATTTAGTTCCATTTTCAAAAGTAGTTTAGGTGCTTAGCTATGATATTGCTAGCTCTGGTTACCAAGGCCACTTTTGAAAGTAATTTGCAGGCTTGTAAATTAGGTGTTTTTTCACTGGTGTGCAAACCAAGCTACTGCATTTCAGTTTTTACTGCTCAGTGCATATTCATGCCAATCTTATTCAAGGTCCTTCACAGATGTGAGCAGTCCCAAGCATAACCAGAACATAGTAAGGTCTTTATTCAGTATTCTCTTAGGATATTTCACTTTTAAATAGTATTTCTATTTCTGGGGTATTGATTTTTTATCTTTTCCTAATTTTTGGAACTAACCTTACAAGTTTGCAGTGGTTGGTTTTAAATTTCTGTGTTAGTACACATTTTTGATGGTCCAAAACTTTAAAATAGCCATATAGAATGCTTGTGTTCTGTGGTGTTGTTCCAAACACCTAAGTAGCCTTTACTAGTTACATCTATAGTTTCTCTACTAATGTCAGGAGAGAAGCATACAGACATCTTCACAGGAAGGGATGCATGTGATGCATTGGTGCTCAGTTACTTTGCCTTTGGATTTACAGGATTAGGGCCTCCCACATTAATTTCTGAAAGTCATCCCCTTGGGTGAATACAAAAGGCCCTTGAAAACTGAGTGAGTATTTAAAAAAAAACCAGACCGTCTGTAAGCAGAGTTAACTGTGTGCTATCTGTGGATCTGCTCATTCCTGTTATCATTCTGCTGCTGTTCCTGTTCGAGAAAGTACTCTTTGAAGCAATACCTTCCAGACAGTGCTGCCTGCACTTCTCTAAATGGTTGATGTTGTGAAATTCTGCTTTCTTATCTGGCAGATGTGGTAGAGGTACTCTAATGATTAAAGTCCATTTCCCAGGCAGGAAAATACAGCCGACGATTTTCATGGGCTCAAGCATCCTCTTCCATACCTTCTACACCTGTAGGAAGCCACTAGGTGGCAAGCTGGACAACAGGATTTTACATCCACAGCTCAAGAGTCCACTGAGCTTTTGTCACCTGTGATAACAAATGCCACCAAACTGACTCAGTGCAGAGATCACACACACGAGTGAACAGCTGGTTCAAGCTAAGCCTGTGTATAAAAATTATTTTGAAAAGTGTCATGTTTTGGCATTAGCCACAGTGTCATGCTTTGCACAGCTTTGTCATGCTATAACTCTTCAATCGATCAATTCATTCCATAATTCCAGGAACATGTTGTATTTCCTTTGATGTAGAATTTTGTTTAGACTTTCTACCATGTTCAGTTGACTTCGAAAATTTACCTTCTCCTACTAGTAACTGATCTTTGTCAATTGGTGCACCTTTTATTCTTGCTGTGATTGAGTAGTATCTGGCACTGCAGCCTACGATGCTTATAAAATTAAACGAGTACAGAATACTGTAGTGTGTGTTATCGCAAGTTTATTATGACTTCTTCTGCTGTCTGCTTTGGCTCTCCATAGAAAATCTGAAGTTAAAGTCTCAATGCCTTGATAAATAAGGATTAAGTGGCTGGAGCCAAACACCTGTAAATATTACCTATAGCTTACAGCGAATAATATGATTGACCAGTTCCACTTCTCTTACCTAGAGAAACCTGTGATAAGACTGAAGTACAGTTAGTTGGAGATAATAGTTTTTGGAGAATTATGTAAGAACTGCAGGATGGACTCTGACTGGTATTAGGACCAGTCCCACTGCTTCCCAAACAAAGACGTTTCTTTTTGAGTTAGTCCTTTCTGGAAAGACAGATATTTTAGACAATAAAACCAAAGATTTACATACTAAATGCTTTCCTAAGTGAGAGAGGATTGAAAAAAATACCCAAAAGATAATGGTAGTAATGCAGTTTTGTCAATCCAACAGTTACCTCTGAGCCTTTTATATCATGCATATCCAAACACATTTTCTCACATTTTTCTCACGGAGAGAAGGGTAAACTTGTAAAATGCTATGTTTTAAAACAGCTGAACAGATAGGTAGTGCTTGACTTGAACCTTTACTGACCTTCCAGCTATCTTCCTCTCTTAAGCAGTCTGATGCTAATGGAGAATGAACATGTACAGATGAAGCGAGGATTGAGCAGAAGACGCTGTGTTATACCATCAGTATGGCAAGCCTTAATGGACTGTTCTGGGCCTCCTATGTACAGAAATGGCCCTGGTAATGTAAGATTTTGACAAGGTGGCACTATGGCAGCAGTATATCTAGAGGAAAAGAGTAAACCAGCTCTCTTCAACTATCCAATTTCATAATTGAATACAAACATAACTACAAAGTATTTTTCTGTCTGTTTTTTGAGCAGTGGAGTTTGACGTACATTCAACCGAGCAATCTGAAGAATCTCAGCAAAATGTCAAAGCCAAGGATAAATTTGAAATGTCAGCTGAAGATTTGACAGTCAGAGGAACAAGGCTGGAAGTTCAGCAGAAGTTAAAATCCAGGAGTTTATCTTGTGCTCATCTATTAAAACCAAAAATCTCTTCTAGCATGGCAAAAATCCGCAATTATAATATTAAAGACTGATTTCTATGTTGGCAGCATGTTGCAGGTTCACGCTTGCTATTAATTTACTTTGACATCTCTATATCCGATCTAATTATCAGCCTCAGTTTTGTCTGTCAAGATATTTGCAGCCAGAAGAGAGAACAAATACCCCGTTTCATACAGTGAAGCCTAAAATAAAGGGTTAATCTGCGTACATTATGAGATTACAGTCTTCACTGTTAATACTGATTTATTTTAATTATATATGTTAAGATTTTCTTGCATCATGGATTTAGAAATGCCCAGTTAACACATAGATAAAGCCTTGTGCCTTCAGGCAGGGCTTGCAGGACTTTAGCAGATACTTTGTTGAGAAACTGTAGATGTGATTTAAGTTTAGAAGTGGGATGCCTCAACCTACTTGTCTTCTAATTAACAATGCAACCGTTAAACCTGTGCAGCTATCTCTCTACTTGAAAGGGGTTTAAAAAGATTACATATGAGTCTGTATTATTTCTCATCTTCTGTAGCTCTTTCCACTTGTTCAGAGAGCATGAAAGAGTATAAAATTAAATTTCTGCTGTCACACTAGTGATTGTATTTTCCCTTGATAAGAGATTGTATGGACTTTAAAGCAGTGAGAAACACTGCTAATGTGTTAGAATCATATACTCAGAATCATACAGACGTGTTGTAAGAAGTAAGTCTTAAAACAGATGAAACTAAAAGAAAACTTGAATGAGTTGTGATGTAACAAAGGATAGCTATGTAGTAATGAAGATGCCAGGACACTAAAACAAGTAATCAGTGTATTTTTGTAGCATTTCCACTAATGCTGAGCTGTCCTGGGATAGTACAGACATGACATTTCCTATAAGTAAAGGAAATGCACGTGAAAAATTCAAGAAGAAACTTTTTATTGTGGGGATGGTCAAGCACTGGAAGAGATTGCCCAGATGGGTTATGGAGTTTCTGTCTATGGAGATATTCAAAACCCAAATGGACGTGGGCCTGGCCAGCCTGTTCCAGCTGACCCTTGAGTTCAGGGCTTGGACTAGGTGATCTCAAGAGGTACCTTCCAATCTAAGAGATTCTGTGATTCTGCAAGTGGTAACACTGAAGTGAATAATATTTCTCAGTTGCTGCTAAACATATAAAATCTAAAAAAGATAAACAAAGGAAGAGAGCTACTTACCCATGAGTGTCTTTTTTTTCTGGAGCATTTTATTATAGAAATGCTTTCCTGATACTCTGCAAAGAGGTGCTCTCTTCAGCACCTGATAATGTGGTGGTAATCCGTTTGGGAATTTGAGTAATTATTTTGTACTACCCACTGAAAGTGTTTTGCTTTAGTGCAAAGGTGCAGTGATATTATAATCAGATGCTAAATCTGCAAGAAATTTCATGGGATGTTACTAAGCCAATATAAGGCCTGAGAGACCTTGTGAGCTTCTTTCTAAATCTTTTCATGACTTGAAAATCCTGTCATTTGATTCAACATTGTTCATGAGCCAGGACAACATGATGCACTCCCTTGAACCAGGCCCTGAATGAGCTCTTTCTGTAGCACAAAGCATAGTGGTTTCTAACAACTACAGGAATTTTGGCCCAGATCACACCAGTTAAAGCACTCACTGGTTATTTCTAGAACTCAATGTGTAAATTCCAATTTTTATAATAGCTATAGGTTATCCTGAAGAATTTTTTGTTATTTCCATGTTTAATATTGACCTATGGAGATGCACAGTAGTTCGGTGGTATGAGATTCTGTGCACGTGTTAAAAGCAGTGTAAAAGAGCAGTTTGTTCCATGATCCAATACTGCATCTGAACCTGGAAAACATTTCTCTTTATTCCTTACACTGTGGGTGTAAACTGATGGGCTGCAGATTTCAGAAATGCTTTTGTGTAGGTTTGTATGCAGGTTTTAATGGGGTTTTTTTTTGTTTGTTTGCTTGTTTGAGGGTTTTCCGGGTTTTTTTTCTTCTTTTTTTTGTCGTCGTTTGGTGTGGTGTCCCACTTAATCCCCCTCCCACGTTACTTGTCATGCCTGTTCGTGTAGACCTCTTGCCAGTAACACAGCTTTAATTTATTCAGTTTCCCTGAGAAACAGGTTTCCTTAAGTCAGCTGTAGGTAAGGAAAGATGATAGCTGGGTTGTTTCATTTTATTTTACTTGTGGCAGAAAAAAAAAGTAGTTCAGTCATTGTACATTTGTTTCAGAGTAGTTCTAAGAACCTAGCAACTAAGTATGAAAATTAACAAAGTATGCATAATAATAAATAATACTAACGTATTGCTTGGATCCTGCATGGGGAGGTTGTGCTAAATACAGGTGTACTAAATACAGCAGGAAAATTCTCGTATATTTCTCCTATGACCAAAATATTTAACAAACTGGGCATTGATTCTCAAGAACCAAATGAGAAGAGTGGCAGCAAGGTACTACTGTGGATACTATTGAATTGTACAAAGAAAGGAACGCTTATAGAGAAGAGAATTCAGGCAGATCACAGAGTACTGAAAAGGTAAAAGAGGACGTTATTTATTGTTGTTCTTATCAAAGGGCTAAAAACCTGTTATGTTGAGGGATATGTAGATAGAGGCAAAAGGTCTGCCCCGAGAAGGTCGAAATGGAGCGGTATTGCGAAGCGGCAGTGCTAGCACTACCGACAGCGGGGCCTCTGCCCAGAGCCAGTTCAAGCCATGGACGAGAGACAAGGCGGGGGACTTTCTTGCATCCCCGTGTTCAAGCCCACATTTGCCGACCGAAAGGCTTTTTTGTTTTGGAGTGACAGTCGTAGGCAGTACAGAAGAAAATTCAAATTCGTTACTGTTCGGGTTTAACTGAAGGAGCGCAAGTTACAGGGAAAGTGGATGAAAGGTGTCCACACGCAGAGCGATCCGCCCCGTTCCGTCGGTGGGAAGGGGGGCGTACGAGGGGCACAGCGGGGAGGCAATCTCAGGCGCCCGCCTCCCGCCTCCGGACTCGCTCTNGCGGCGCGACGGGCCTGGGCACGGGGCGCGCATCCCTGGCCGGCGTGCCTGCTGCCCTGTGGTAACCCCGGGACCGCGCTCCGCCGGGGTGAACGACCGCCGCCGCCGGCAGCGCGAGGACGGGCGCTGCTCGCTCTGCCGGCGGCCCCAGCCACCCCTCAGCCGTCACCACATCGCCTTATCGCTTAGCAACACCGCGCAGGCCCCGCGATTGGCAGGGCCGCGCCCCCGCCCACGTGCCCCCGCCTCCGTATTGGGTGCCGTCCCGGGATTGCGCGTTCGGCCCCGCGTCCCTTCCCTTTGTGCGCCGCGGGTGCGTGCGGGCGCTGCGCCATCCGACCGCGCTTGGACCGGCGCCCGCCGAGCCTCCGCGTCAATCACCGAGCCACGGTGCCGGCACGGCGCGGCCGTAGCCTCCACAGTGTACCTACCCGCGGGAGGTGGGAGAGGGACACGAAAAGTTCCGCGCCCACGGGGGGGTCGGCGCTGCCTCGTCCCCGGCCCGGCCAGCCCAAAGCCAGGCGCGCCTGGCCTTCCACGGCCTCCAGTACGGGGCGGGGCGCGAGAGCTTGGCCCGGCGCCGCGGGCACGGGGGCCCGCCTGTGTCCGCCCCGGCCTGGCCAGGGTCCCCTCCTCCCGTGGAGCGGCTCCGGCGGGTAGGGGTTGGCATCACCCCGGGTCCAACTCGGGGCGGCCCTGCCCCGGCTCTCATTGGACTGCGGCGAGGAGTAAACTGTCAGCCCATGTGGCGTGGCCGCCGGAGGTGGCGACTGCTTAAATAGCGGTGGGAGCTAGAGGGAGGTAGTGAGGAGAGTGCGGAGTATCGGCCGTGTGCAGCTCAGCACCGGCCACCGCAGCGTCTACCCGGAGCGCCCGCCCCGCAGCATCCCGACCCCGCGCTGAGCTGACGACAGAGTCTTACTGACACGAAGCCATCCGGACCTGTGCAGGTATCGGCGGGACAGCGGGTGCGGTGCGGTCAGGAGAGCGGCAGCTTCTGCTCCAGGCTCCGCGGGCCGCTGCGCCCCGCGGGTGTGCCGGGGAGCCTCCATCTTGCCCTCCACGCCGGGTGGGCGATGAGGGTCCGCGGGCTTGGCTGGAGCTCGCGGGCTCGGTCCGCACGACCGGAAGGTTCTGCTCGTCGGCCCCGGCGTCGCCGCGCACTGTTGCTGCGAGTCGCTCTCCCGTGGCCCAGCGCGGCCGTTCCGGGCAGAGTCCCCCACCTCAAGCGGCTGGTTACCGCGCCGCAGCAGCCCGCTCCGCCCGCCCAGCAAGGTGGCTGCATTGTGGTGCTGGCGCTCGGCCATCTTGGC
>VZTD01004861.1:84993-129603 GCA_013397725.1 Rhagologus leucostigma
CAGCTCGGGCGCCGAACACCGCACTGCCTCGGGTGGGCGCCGGGGCTGGACGGGCCGCTCTGCCTGGGCAGCGGGACGACGGCGCTGCGCTCTCCACGCCGTCCCAGGTTAGCGGGAAGGCACGGTCGTGGCAAGCTGAGGAAGCTTGTACGAGAGGAGATCGGCGCTCGCTATTGTGAAAGGAGACTCGCCAATAGGTTCTGGGAATCCATCTGAAAAAAACGTGCCATGTGTACTGCTAAACTATTTTTTCCCAATTCGGTATAAACCAACGGCCCACACGAAGTGACCTGGTGATCGTACACCAGTATGGATTTGATGATGCGATTCTCTCAGGAATGTGATCATCTTCTCTCTTTTGCACCTGTTTGGTTCTTATTCCACATTCCTTCCCTGGCATATGGCCCTATAAGATACTGAATGCATATTTTCCTAGCTAAAAGCTTTATTTGGATGCTTAAATTTATACAGGCGGTATTAAGGCTGTGTAAGTTAACTTGCATATTCCATCAGACCACCTTTGGGAGCTTCGGAGCATGTCTTGTCTTAAAGAATGGGAGAAGAAACCTCAAACCACATGAGCAAAGGGTTCAGCTTTTCCTGCAGCCTCTATCCTTCTTGAAACAAAGTGAAAATAATAGTACATTGTGAAAGGCTGCATTTAGTGGGTGAATTCAGAGAATGAGGGCAATTATGGACAGATGTTTTTGCAAACATGATATAGTCATACTTGGGACTTAGATTTTTATACAGGTAATTTTGACCATTTGGGAATCGACTAAGCTGTGTTGATTCCGTGAGCAAAGTCTAACGTACTTTTTCTCCAGTAACAGCTTTGAACCAGCTTGTGTTTCCCAATAAGTAGTGCGTTTTAAATATGAACACACTCTACTGTTTTTCATTTGTGTTGTGGTCAACAGGACAAATACAGACCTGAAACAGAGGCATTTGAAAGGTCTTTGTTAAATTGAATCTGCGACATACAGATTGATGGCAGCCAAATGCTTTCAAAAAAATGAAAACTGGACTGTGTTTGCCTCTATTCTGTGCAGGGGTTTTTGGAAAGCGTTATAGCTCTTGATAAGTGAAGTTTCTGTGTAAGGACAGTTTTTTATTACAAATTTTAGAAATGATAGTCAGAGATTAAGCAACCTGGGTTGTAATGTAATCATACTGGAAAACAAAGAAAACAGTCCTTTAGTCAGTATCTGTGCTGAAGAAAGCTATGGAGTAGTCATGAGTGTTTCATTTTACAATGATGAGAGCTCCAATAAAGATGAAGATTTGGACTGCCTAGGACCAGTAGCAGAGCTGACTTTAAGGATTCTGTCCCACCATGATGACAGCTATCAAAATAACAGTGAAATAAGTACGTTGCTCCTGTCTAGGAAAAGGAAATGTGCATCAGGCAAAAAAAGATTTGGGGTTTATTTGTCATTTCTTTGCGAACAGCTGTTTCTCCCTCCTTCTCCCCTTCCTTTCTTCACCAAAACCTAGTGAACAAGTTATATCAGAATAAGTTTATGTTCGGTGGTTGGCAAGTCAGGTGTGAGCGGGCGAAGAAATCAGATTTTACCTTCATATTTTTGTTTGTTTGTGGGTTTTGGTTTTGGATTTTTTGGCTTTTCTTTCCGTCTGTAAGCTTACATGCTTAATGGTCAGAGGGTTATTTCTGTAGGGAAACAGTAGATAAAAGTATTGTAAAAAAGCTGTACAGCTGCCAGGGATGGTGGGAAATGATGATTAATACTTTCTTGATTAATTTTTTGTGCCAAATTAGTGAGGGACTGAAAAACGAATGTTTCAAATGCAATAGAAAACAGTATTTCAACTTAAGAGTAGCTTCGATACCCGAAGGGATTGTTAGTTATTACTAGTCACAAACTGAATGAGTCAGCAACACAGTAGAATTGCTAAAAAATATTGTGCAAATCCAGCGAGATGGTAGTTTAGGCTTAACTGAGGTGTCTACTGCACTGATATTTTGGCAGAGGGAGGGAAGGTTGGCTGTGATGTTTGCCTCTCTCCTCTCAATTAAAAACACAAGCTGTCTGACTAAAATTCACACAACTCAATTTAAGCAAAAGTATGGCATAAACTGAGGAAGAAGGATGTTAGGATATTAGATGGATTCAGCAAATACAGCCTTAAGAAATAGAAGACTCCTATTTGTTCCTCTTTGTCTTCGTCTCCTGTTTTGACCTGTTGCTTTTGAACACTTTGCTCATCAAAGGTAGTAGGAGCAGTCTGTTTGTATGTTTGCTATAGTCTAATCTCGTTTAAAACAGCTGTAGAAATAAATGTTCTTTCTTGATCTGTGCTATGCCCTATACTTGAAAATCTGTCAGTGTACTGTGTTACTGTGTATAGTCAAAAAATGCTCTACAGAAAACAAGTCTCTAATAAAGTAAAATAATAATGCAGTACACCATTTGGGGGCAAAGTCAATCAACTTTAAAATGGTTTATCTGCTTATTATCTGTCAAGGAAGACCGAAAACATTTTTGGTAGCTGTAACAGCTACTTTAATCACTCTTTAATCAGGGATGGCTTAATATTCATGACTTTTCTTCTGACCGCTCTTTTTTTCCAGTAGCAGATCCTCTCTGCTGTCTGCTGCTTAATCCATAATTTGTGTTTTAGATGTGTGCATTTGGAGCTCTTTGTGGCAAGACTAAATCTTTCTGGTTCTTTGTGTATTAAAATCTTTTGATTTGTGGCTCTTGTTCTTCTGATTTTGATTACTGCAGCATCTTTTTCTCCACCTTTGACATAGTCTTGCTCAACTGCATTCATAACAAGTTGGCAAAAATTGTTTTGCTGATGAATTTCATTACTTCACTGTCTCAAAGGAACATTTTGTCAATTGGTTGTACCTGGACAGAGTTTTTCTGGTACTCCAGGGAAAGAGATGTGGGATGGGAAGGAACAATTATCATTTTCACGTCTCATATCTTAAGCTTAAATTGTAAACTTTATGCCCAAGATCTCTCTTTCCCTCCCCCAGCACAGAACTGCTGAAAGTGTAATAGAGTTGTGCGCCGTGTTTGGTTTTTACAGGTAACAGTGGTGAGGCCGGTAGTAAAACTGACTTACTAGTTTAGTGTGATTGGAAAAACTGAGAGGTTTCTCTTCAGCACTAAGTGGACTGGGCCTGTTAATACCAACTTAAGTTTTGGGGTCTAGTTTCTCAGTAAGAGCCTTGCTCAATTTGGCCCTTAGTGTTTCCTTTCTTAAATGAATGAGAGTGGGATAGATCTTCTGTTGTTTGGGTGTTTAGCACAAGACCTAGAAATCTAAGATGTCCTTTTGGGAGCACTTCTGTTTCTGCTCCCAGAAGGAATGGACTGGGTGAAGTAATCACCTCTTCTGCTTCAGTGTTATGTGTTGCATAATTCCACAGTTACTCCACAGATCTGAATCAAGATTACTGCTGAAGGAAAGAAGGGTGAAAGAAATCAGGCAGCCTCTGTGGTGTTATGTTCTGGCAGAGCTACACCTCAGCTGAGGAGACGGCTCTGCTTTCCCTCTGCACACTCCAGCAACCCCATGCAGCTATGGGAAAGTGTTACCTTGCCTGAGCAATGTAATGTGTGGATGGTAGAGGGGCTTGTTTCTTGCTCGAAAGCATCAGGAAGTCCCGAAAGAGGCTGCAAAATAACGCCCAAATGAAACATCTTGGGTTGGAAAAACAGCCATTAAGCGCTCATCAAAGAGTACCCATTAGTGCTGTATTTTGGAGAAGATGATCAACCAGCAGCGGCACTTAAACAATGGGCCTGCGTGCCACTATGTATCGTAATACCTGATGGAAGTCAAACTTCAGCTCTTTCGTAACAAACTTTTTCCTCCAAATTATTAAGGCAGACTTGTAGTTGTTTGAATGCCTGATGTTCTTTGTGGTTTTTACTTGTTTAAAATCCCACACATAAAAGAATATTTTGCCTCTACTTACCAGAAGGATTATTTGAGAAAGTACTGTTAATGCTTACTACTCTTTGGTTCCTGCAGCCATTCTTTTATTTATTTTTATATTAAAAAAACCCCACCATATATATGGGTATTTCCCCTACTCCTTTAACTTGTCTACTTAGGATCTAAAATTATAATTTGAATTTAGCTGAAACATCAAGTTAACTTGCCTCCTTTCTACTTAGTTGTTAATATATTTTTACTGTAACAGAAAATAAAGGAGTATAATATATCGTGCTGTGGTCTGATACAGGTGCACTGCCATGCTATGTTACGCAGCATGATGCTCTCTTGTGGTATTTGAAATTGGGGTCTTGAATGCAAATTTCTTGGGACAACAGCTGAAGTTTTCATCCTGTCTGTATTCCAGGTCTGTTCTGCCAAATCATATCTTAAAGCACCACCCTCTATCATGTGTAGTCAGTTCTACATTCACAGTTCTCTAAACATGTGGCAGTCTAGTTAGGAAACACTCTAGATGTAAAACTTACTTCTTCGGTGTTGACATTTAAAATGATGCTAAATTGTTCTGTAATCTTTGTGCTTTGTGTGGGTTTTCTCCTCTGTGTGTGTATGGGGGGGGGTTGTTTGGTTGTTGGTTGGTTGGTATGGTTTTGGTTTTTCGTCAGGTTTTGGTTTGCTCAGAGTTAATTGGGGGGGTTTAGGGTTGTGTTGTTTATTTTGGAGGGGGTGGTTTTGTGCAATTTCATAGTTTTGTTTGTTTGGGTTTTTTTTTTTCACGTCCAACAAATCTTTTGATTATTGATTCTTAAGTTAGGATTTAACTTTGGAATGATTGTAGAACTTGTTTTGCTACCTGTTAGGTTTGCCTTGTAATTATGTATTTTACTATGTGTATTTCATAATTTCTCCACCCGCCTCTGCTCCAGCATGTTAATCTTTCTTCTCTTCTGACTTCACAGAGGCTCTGCATTTAGTAGAGGTAGACTTACTCGTTTTCTGGTTGTCATGTAGAAACTGGTGGTTCTCAGAGCCTGATGCTCCTTCAAGATCGTTTTTTTCACGGATCTTATGGTCCATTTGATTAGTTGGGGGTTTTTTGTTTGTTTGTTTAATAGTAGAGACTCCATGGGCTGTTCCTGTGTGGGTGTTCCTGCAAATACGCTTGTTTGTCACAACATGTCAGGAAGACAAGACACGTATACTTTCCTCTGTGTGAAATCTTACTAGCCTTACTGCTTTGTGGATCTCAGCAACAGGGTGAAGTTAAGAGATGGAGGACGTGGTGATTGCAGGCATAGCAGGAAAGCTGCCAGAATCTGAGAACTTGCAGGAGTTTTGGGAGAACTTGCTTAATGGAGTTGATATGGTCACAGAGGATGATCGGAGGTGGAAGCCAGGTGAGCGCTTATTGTCCCTCCTTTTGGAGCCCTGAGTTCCGAGTGTTTTAGAGGAATTATCCTATGAAAAGAGAATTTATGAGATCAAAACTCTGCCAGACCTGAATTAGTTTCTGATAAATCGTCAAGAAATTCAGTAACAGAATACTTTCATGAAGGTCTCACGCAATCCATTTTATAATGTTATGTCCTATGCAGTAGCAGCTAATAAATAATATGTAGCTTACTTTCAAATAAAAGAACATTCTGACAGAGCAGCTAGGCAACATTAATCCTGTACGTGCTCTTGATAGCTGTGACAGTAAGACAGCTCTGACATTTTTCTGGGTTCAGAAGTAGCACAGGAATTCCAGTCGTGTGGTTTATGACTTTTTACAATGTTCCTTTTTAGTCTGATTGTCCTTTTGAAGTGTTTGGCACATGTCTACCCAATTCAAGCTAGTGATTTGCAGAAGTCAAAAGCAGCTTTTGTTTTTCTTCTAACTGGTGACTGACCGGAACCACTGATCTAGACTATATGTGCTTGGTACAACTTGCCAAAGCAAAAATAGTTAAACTAGATAGATGTCTTTTGCTGCTATATCTAGGAGAGTCCTAAAAGTTACAATTGTTTTTGCTAATGCAGCATTCTCATTTCCAGATGAGGCAGGCCAGTAGATACTCATGCAGCCCTCTGGATACTCAGGGGAGTGAGGTTTCATGTGTAATTAAAAATCAGCTCTGTTCATTCTGGTCGTTCTGTGCTGTGTGTCTCGTCTTGTAGCTGCTTCACCATTGATGTGTTTTGTGACTCACTGTTGAATTTTTGTTCACAGGAATTTATGGACTGCCCAAGAGAAATGGAAAGCTCAAGGACATAAGCAAATTTGATGCATCTTTTTTTGGGGTTCACCCCAAACAAGCTCATACAATGGATCCTCAACTTCGCTTGCTGTTGGAAGTTTCTTATGAAGCTATTTTGGATGGAGGTAAGTAGATAAATGACTGAAGAGGGAGAATTAAGCTGTATTGTCTCTGTGTAACAGGTGCAGACATGCACCTGTGTGATGAGAACTCTAACAAGAGAAAGCCATCACATTAGAGAGGAGACCCAAGACATGGTACAGAGGTTACCAGATCCCCCTATAAGGGTTAGAACAAAGCTGTTTTCTCTGGAATGCAAACCAGGAAATTGGTGCTGACTGCCAGCAAATCTGTACCTGCATCATATGGTACCACCAGTATGACAGAATCACTTTGACAGTCAACAGTTCTAGAGCTTTTCTGTGTTCTGCTCTGCCCTAATATTCCATAATAATTCCTTTGTAAGAGGAAAAGAAGGATGACTTTATTAGAATTCTCATCCATGATCTAAAAGAATGAGATGGCCTGATGTATTTCTGGCTATTGGCCAGATTCTTGGAAAACTTGTAGCATTTGATCTGTTTCTGTAGGTTTTCCCAGGAAATGTGCTTTCAGAAATAGGAGCCTCTCTCTTCTATCACTGCCAGTATTTTGAGATTTTGAGTTACTTTTCCACTGAACCAAGAAATTTATTCTTCATGTTAATCAGTTTTGTGTCAGAACGTGAGCACATGGGGAAAAAGTTGGAACCAGCTTGCTAGTACTGACTAGTTACGAATTGAAAGAGGGAAAATTTAGGTTAGATATGAGGAGGAAATTCTTTATTGTCTGGGTGGCGAGATGTTGGAACAGGTTTCCCAGGGAGGTTGTGGGTGCCCCAACCCTCGCAATGTTCAAGGCCGGGTTGGATAAAGTCTTGAGCAGTCTGGTCTGGTGTAAGATGTCCTTGCCTGTGGCAGTGGGGGTTGAGACTAGATGATCTTTTAAGGTCCCTTCCAACACTTAACATTCTGTGATTCTGTGACTTACTGAAATTAACTTTTGCTTCTCTGCTCCTGAGCCTCTGTCTGGAGTTGAACATTCTGTTTGTCTCCAGGACGGCTGAAGCACAGAGAAGAAACAGCAGAGATTTCTGTCAGTTGACCTTGCTGTGTGGTTTTTTAGAGCAAAGTTGTTTCTTGTTCTGGTTGCCGGCTATTTTTGTACTTAAGAATTCTCATTTCTGTCTTGTACTCCAGATCTGGGCTGGAGATAGATATTGATGTGCTCACGTGACATTCCAGGTGCTGTGATTTTTCTCCCCTTCAGTCTGCTCCTTTTCTCTGTACTGGAAGTTAGCTGTTAGCTTCTCTTGTCAGCATTTGTACTTTCCACAGTCCATGCACTTTTTTACATAAGACTCTAGCAATGCCCAGCTAGGCTGAAAACCTGTGTCAGGGCACAGTATGTTCTGGCCAAAAGCCAACACCTAATTTCTGATGGACTCCAAAGTAAGACGTGTAAGGTTGGCAGTTGAAACAGATAAAAGGTTATTAAAGGTAAGGGAACAATGCTGCCAGAAAGGGACACTGAGTGGTTTTGGTTGAACTGGTACCAATGTACCTGGTATCTCCCCAGTTTGCCCCTCATTATATGTACTGTAATCTACCTTCCAATCCCCATAGGTGTTAATCCGGCTACCCTCCGTGGCACAGACGCAGGTGTATGGATTGGTGCCAGCGGGTCAGAAGCTGCCGAAGCCCTTAGCCGAGATCCAGAAGAGCTTTTAGGATACAGTATGACTGGCTGTCAGCGTGCTATGCTTGCCAACAGGATTTCCTACTTCTATGACTTAACAGGTAAGTGCCCCCCAAACCTGTTGATGCTGGTCAGCAATTGCAGTTTCAACATGATTGTTGTACACAGTTGCTGTAGAGGACTGGGATGGATATAATGGCATAGGTCTCTTTTGGAAAGAGAAAATAGCATGTAACTATTCTAAGGAGGCATATGAGAAGTGAAAATATATAGTGACTATATGATAAGACTCCCTGTAAGGCTTTGTAACTCAGCTGCTGCTCCTGTACATACCTGGTGTTCATCTGAAGGATGGTGATGTCAGGAAGCCTTTATAAAAAGGCCTTGGTCCTTTCTGGCCTTTAGACTGCTATTGGTATCAAGGTACGTGGAAGTTGGCTAGACCAGAGAGAAACTGCTACTGACTGTAGCAGTTGGCTTTTTTTTGACTGAAATGGAAGAAGTAGGAGAGCCACAAAAAATGATGTGATTGAAGGCATAGGTATGATTCAATCCATGTACGGTATTCAAGGGAATGGAGAGGTGGAAATTGATATGAATTGCACCAGAGAGCAGAGAGAATGGCAAGGGTAGCACCAGGAAGGGCATGGGATTTTTATTGATGAGAGTGGGTAATTAGATGGGACCTGCCTGTAAAGCTGTGTTCTCTTTTTGATGGAGAGACAGAATTTTTAAAAATGCCCTTGAAGCAAATCTGTTCACAATTTTTTCCCACCTTTCTCATGCCTTACCTTGTAAGTAGGCAGAGATGGTGGTTCTAATCTCCCGTTGCATCAGGTTTCTCTGCTGTGTTCTAAAGCAACTCTGCTATGTTCTGAAGCAACTCTTATTTAACATTGTTTTTAATATGTTTCTTGTAACCCTGTCCTGTAGTCTTTGGAGAAGAATCTAGGAAATTAAGGTTGGTTTTGGTTTTTTTTTTTTATCTTTATGTTTCTTAAGGGCCAAGCCTAACTATTGACACAGCCTGCTCCTCTAGTCTCGTTGCTCTGGAAAACGCTTATAAGGCGATTCGTAATGGGCAGTGCAGTGCAGCCCTAGTAGGTGGAGTCAACCTCTTGCTGAAACCCAACACATCTGTGCAGTTCATGAAACTGGGTATGCTTAGTCCTGATGGTGCCTGCAAGGCTTTTGATGTTTCAGGTAAGGCGTAAGTACAAAAGCTAATGTTGTGTGAAAGTAACTTACTGTACAGTCTGTGACCAGCTACTCTTTTAATACAGCAAAGAGCTAGCTTTGTAGTTGTTCCAAGGTGCACTGTTTGGGACATACCCTGGACCTGATTTATGTTGCATGCTCCACTGAACCTGGAAAACTAACTGTGGGGAAGAGACTGACACCATATGGTTCATCCTTCTGGCTCTGGGGAGAAAAAATAGCTCTCTCTTGATGGAAAATTTCTTTCGTCATTTGTGATGAGCACTGTGTCTTTCTAGGACATGAAACTTTTCTTTAAAAGAAATAGCTGTGTCGTATTCTCAGCACAGTCTATTGTAAGCGGTAATCTTACTGCATGGTGTTTGGCAACATTGTACAAAGCAGAAGTTGTGACTCGTTCTCTCTCTGCTCTCAGGAAATGGATATTGTCGCTCTGAAGCTGCTGTTGTTGTTCTTTTGACCAAGAGATCTATGGCAAAGAGGATCTATGCCACAATAGTAAATGCTGGAATTAACACTGATGGCTTTAAGGAGCAAGGTGGGTCTTGAGCTGCTGAAAAGTGAGATACCTACATAACTGTTCAGTTTAGAGTCTTTGCCATAAAAAAATGGTCTGTTGTAGGGTTCTTCTTTAGATGTGTGAATGTTTTTTGGTATTTGGGTTTTTTTTCATTTTCTGGTTTTGATAATGCGAAGTTCAGGACCCTATTTTTTAAAGGAGTTAAAGGAGAGAAGTGGTGGTTTCTGCTGAAGTAATGGCAATGTTCTCTTGCTAGTTTAGCATTCCTCAGGACATCTCTGCAGTAACTTCTGCACAGATGGTAGAAATGTAGGTACAGTGTTATAATTGTAAAGCTCTTACCCTACTGTTGTCCAGCTTCTCCTGCTCTCCAGTTGTGGAGACACCAAGCTTCACATGTTTTGCTTAACCTAGACACCTTCTAGTATTCTGTTAACCAGTATCTTTCCACCCTAGTCTAACTCATTGCTTTAGGTTAATTTCTGGTTCCTCTGCTCTTTTTACAAAGAGCCTGAGAGGCTTACTGTGTTTGGTGCTAAGGACGTGGTGAAAAGGTCTTTAGTTTAGTTTGGTTTTTTTAGGGGGTACTTGGCAGCCCAAAGCGAATGAAAGGATGTTAAAATCAGAACAGGAAGCACCTGATAGGAGAGTGAAATTGACGGTAATTTTGATCCTAGGTGTGACATTCCCATCTGGAGAGATGCAGCAGCGGTTGGTCAGATCTTTGTACAGGGAATGTGGTATCAAACCTGAAGAAGTGGAGTATGTTGAAGCTCATGGGACAGGCACCAAGGTCAGCATGGTCCCTAAGAGTTTGAGTGTTTTCTTCTCTTGCATCACTTGCCACACTTTTCCGTTAAATTATTCATTTTCCCAAAGTGATATCTTTTTGCTTTCTACCAGTTAATAGAATATGTTCTGCTTCAATACTTTTGGATTTTGCCCAAACACCATAATCTTTCAGATTTCCCTTCTGGGGTGTGTTTTGGAAGTGCTGGCTAATAGCCATTCTGATTCTCTTCATACTAGGTTGGAGATCCACAGGAAGTAAATGGCATTGTAAATGTCTTCTGTGAGTGTGAGAGGAAGCCACTGTTGATCGGATCAACCAAGTCAAATATGGGTCATCCAGAGCCTGCCTCAGGGCTTGCTGCGTTAGCCAAGGTAACGGGGGGCTTGAGAAGAAAAATTAGGGAAGGTGGGGAACACCAGTGTGTGGGGTTTTGTTTGGTTGGTTTAGGGAAAATCTGCATTGATTCAGGGTAAAATGTGCGCTGATAGTGATAAGAACAGGTGTTTCTCATTAACTACTTGCTTCACATGCAGATATTTTTAAAAGATCAGGTGGCTATCCTGCAAACCACCGAATGCTCAGGTGGCCCTCTGCTGTGTGCACACACTTCAGTTGCAGCTTCCTACTGAATTCTATAGGAGCACTATGCTCTGGTCAGAATAAAGGCTTTGGGATTCTTTTGTTAATCCTTATTGATTACTTTGTCAGTCCTTCCACTGGACCTTCCGACAGAACTCTGCTGCAAGTCGTTTGGGTTTGAGGCACGTACACGTAGAGGGATTTTTGGAGATATTTGGAGTAGTTGACAGTGACCAAAGATGAGAGGCAGTTTAGGCTTTCAGTGCCAAAAGAGCAGCTGATCCTTCTGGCTTTCTGTCAGGGATGTATCATCTCTTCCTCTTCTCTCTTAGGATGGCAAGAAGCCAGGTGAGTTCTTTGGGATGAGGCTACCAGCATGAATAACCGTCTGTCTTAGCAACCAGCTTGCTAAATACTGCTGTAGGCAGACAGTCATTTATTGGCTCTAGCTGCTAAACTGCTTAGCAGAGAGCTAGCTAATGTTCACACTTGCTTGTCAGCCTATTGCCATAGAACCATGCAAACTAAAGTCACGTACACTGCCACTGCTAGAATTGTAGACTCTTCAAAGTGGTTGCTTGTGACCCAAATGAAACGTACTGTGAATAGCCTCACCTGCATGACGATAGCAGTGTCCATCTCTTCGTAGAGAAAAGTTTAGGTTTTTTTAGCGCCTTTATCTCTGACTGACACATTCTTCATAGAAGGAATGATAACTTAGTCATAAAATAAGCTTCTCAATCCATACTGTGTTGTATGTAACAAATAGTTTGTTTAGTGTGGTTCTGTGATCCCTCAGGACGGGATCATAACTTTGAGGTACTGTTGCCCCCACCTCTGCACCAAACCGAGTGTTTCTTAGACAGTAACTGTCTCAGTCTGCAGTTTGTGTGTTTTCTTCTGGAATTCCATAAAATACTCCTATATGAGGTGTCAGGAAATTAGATCTTGAAAGTATCAGATTTCAAACTTGAAGAGAATCCATTAATTATATGGATAGGTAGGAATGAAACTAAGGCTTGCCAAGGCCTCTTCAGGCAAATTCTGGTAAGGAAGGGAAAACTCACCTACATCTTTGAATTACTCAGCCTGTCTAATCACTTGCTGTGCAGCAAAGACAAAGCTTTTTGGTGGCACTGGTGGTATGCTCACTGTACTGTGCTCTCAAACCTAGGTAGAAACCATGAAAAACTTAAAGTACAGTATGTATCAGTGTAAAGCAACAGCACATTCGAAGTGCGTAGTATTGTAGGTGTAGGACAGTATGCATGAAAATACTTAGACTACAGCTTTGAACATGTTGACTGTGAGTTGAAATCATATATTTGTACTGGTGGTTCTCCCAGGTAAGCTGCCATGTCTGATAGTCAACTTGGAAGAACAGTTCCCAAGCCAGTATATCTCTATGACCGTTCTGGGGTGATGAAGGAACTGTCAGACATACAGAGCATGCTCCATTTGTAGCTGACCTTGTAGTCTGCAATTTGCTGGGCTTGTTCTGGAGATGAACGTGGACTTGGTGTCATGAGCTGTATGTAGAGAGAAGCTACTAAGAGAAGGGAGCTCTTGGTTTTTTTGGCACATTTGGATATTTTGTTCCTCACGTTGTTTCAGTACTTTCCTTTGGTTCTGCCAGTTCTGACCAATCTGCGGTTTCTGCTTTTTTGAATCAAGAAGACAACAAATGAGTGTAAAGCAGCAAGCAGGCTTCTTTAGCAGTGCTTCAGCTTGATTCTTTTGCAGCAAAGCAAGAAATAGAAGCATTTTGTTATGATAAGGAAGAGGATTTGTGTGTGTGATTGGGGAAGGATGAAGTGCAATGTGGTAAAGGGATGGGATCTGAAAGGGGAAAAAGGTGATGTGATAGTCTTAGTACCTAGGCTGCTTTTCCAGCAAGACTGCATGGCTTGCCAGTTAGAAAGAGTCTGGAAGCTGAACTTAGGGCTACTACGCTCAACTTCTGCTGACATCCTGCATGGTCTTAAAATTTGCCTAGGTGATGCAATTGCTACCTCAGTAACATCAACAATGCTATTCTCTGAAATGTCCCTTTATCCAAACATAGAGAACTGCTTCAGAATACGCTACATGGTCATTTGTAGTAAAATAGTAACAACAAAAGAATGTTTGTCATGAGACAATGTGGAGCACAGAACACTCTGTTTTTCTTTCAGGTCATTCTGTCTCTGGAACATGGGCTGTGGGCTCCAAATCTTCATTTCAATACTCCAAATCCAGATATTCCTGCCTTACAAGATGGCTCTTTGGAGGTAGTTTGTAAACCAACACCAGTGAAAGGTGGCCTTGTCAGTATCAACTCTTTTGGCTTCGGAGGTGCTAATGCTCATGTCATTCTGAGGCCAAATAAGAACAAATGCCAGCCTCTGGAGACTTGTAACGTGCCAAGACTGGTTCAGATTTCTGGCAGAACCCAGGAAGCTGTGGAAACACTAATTCAAGAGAGCAGGAAACATGGAGGATGCAGCCCATTTGTAAGCCTGCTCAGCGATATCTCTGCAGTTCCTGTGTCCTCCATGCCCTACAGGGGCTACACACTGGTTGGCACTGAAAGTGACATAAAAGAGGTTCAGCAAGTTCAAGCATCTGGTAGACCACTCTGGTACATATGCTCAGGTAGGTGTGCAGCATTGGGTCCAGGCTTTTCCATTCCTCTGTAGATCTGGGGCTTGAGCAATTGTGGTCTGTGCTCTAATGCTATTTTGCAGTGTAGCATGAGGAAGTATTTTGTGACTCTGTGACATGTCTAGGAGTCTTGTGTTTTCTGTATTTTATTAAAACCTTCCAATTTAACTGTCTTCTGAATGTAGCGAAGTCCAGCAAAATAAAAAATGGTGCCTAATTTAGAGAATGTTAGAAGTGTACAATGTTTTGCTCTTAGTTAGAATTCTTTAACTGCCAGAGGAAGTGTGTCGTGTCTACTCCTGTTTCAAAGTATTACTAAAGCTCACTTTCTCCTTGCCTATCCTGCAGGCATGGGAACACAGTGGAAAGGCATGGGCCTGAGCCTTATGAAGTTGGATCTGTTTCACCAGTCTATATTGCGCTCAGATGAGGCTTTGAAGAACACAGGCCTGAAAGTCTCAGACCTGCTGCTGCAAGCAGATGAGAACACTTTTGATGACACTGTCCAGGCATTTGTTGGACTAGCTGCTATTCAGGCAAGACTCAGAGGGCTAGTGGAGAGGGGTCGTAGACTCAATCCACATAAGCACCTTCTGCTAATGTGTCTGTTTGGCTGCTAACACTTTATACCGATTAATGGAAGCTTGTTTTGTAATCAGCAAGTGGCAGCTGTTAGAAATACCTCTCTGAAAGGAGGGAGTGTGTTGTGCCCTTGACAGTTTTGGGCTTTGCCACTTACAAGTACATAACAAACCTTTTGGTACAGACATTCTTGGCCTCACTGCTTTTTTCTTACAAGACGTTTGAACCAATATTGGTCTGAACTGATCTGCATGTGTATCTGTGTGTATGTGGCACAGTTTCTTCTTTAAGAGACTAAGGAATGTCTTTAAGTTTTACGCAAATATTTGTGCCTAGGAGCAAGGTTCCATTTAAAGTCTTCTAAAACTTGTTCTGCAAATGAACTAAGTCAAGCTGAATGAAGTCTCTTCTTGATTCTGAGTATCAGGGTGGGATTCATGGTTTCTTAATAAACTAGAGGCCCTGCTTTTAAAGTGATCTGGAAAGCTGGTCTTGCCTCTTACACACATTCTTGGCAGTCTCATGTTGTTGGAAATACTTTCTTAGTGGAAAACTGCATTGTGAAGAGGCCTAGACAATACTGGAGTTGCATGATGGTTCTTGAGATGGCTTTGAAAGGAGAACGGAGCTGCAGCTGTGGGGGGAAAAACAGCAGTGAGGCCAAGAATATCTGTACCTAAAAGTTTGTTACATGCTTGCTACTGCTGTGTACCTTTGAGGCCTGACACCTGCTTACTCTGGCATAGAGTCAGTAATCTTACTTCTGCTTGCAGATTGCTCAGATTGATATGCTGAAGGCTGCAGGTCTGCAACCCGATGGGATTTTGGGCCACTCAGTGGGAGAACTAGCTTGTGGCTATGCAGACAACTCCTTAAGTCATGAAGAAGCCATTCTCGCCGCTTATTGGCGGGGACGATGCGTTAAAGAGGCCAAATTGCCACCAGGAGGAATGGCTGCTGTTGGTAGGTACACCCTTACCAAAAGAGTGATACAGGAAAGTGCATCTGATCTCTGTTGTATGCCATTGGGATAAAATTGGTCTCTGAAACTGTCATGTCTGTAAAATCTTGGCCACTGTTGCCTCTTCTTCATTTTCTTCTGATGTAGAACAGGTTATTGAATATTTAAGTTGATACAGTGGTAGTGATCTCTGTCCTGGAATACATCAGGATTTTGGTAATCCATCCGAAATTTAAGTGGAAATGGAGGGAGTTATTGTCAGGTGACCAATGACATGCCTGATAAATAATGACCTTGAAATGAGGTGAAAATGTAAAGCACTGAGTTTTTTG
Organism: Rhagologus leucostigma; assembly: GCA_013397725.1. Lineage (NCBI taxonomy): Eukaryota > Metazoa > Chordata > Aves > Passeriformes > Rhagologus > Rhagologus leucostigma. The sequence goes on from VZTD01004861.1 coordinate 100,535, forward strand.
GCTCTTGATAGATGTATATCATACACGCACAGATGTGTGTATACATATTTTTTTTTTTTAGTATTTTTTTAATAAAGGAGACTTCTGATTGTCTGCAAGAGTAATGAGATGTGAAAACAGTAAGCCCACTATTATGTAGTGGGCAGCTGGCTAGTGGAATTTAGTATGGCCTAATAGCACTTACGAATAAGCTTTCTCCTGAACAAGCTTCGTTTGTGTTTGTGTAAGTCATATAGTTTTGCCCACTGTCAAGTAAAATTTTGGACCCAGCAGTTTGGCTTTGTGGTGCAGCTCTATAGTGACTTACATGTTTAAAAGTAAAATTATTATTGGTAGTACTGTTGTTCTTCTGTTTCTTATTGGACGTAGTGGTCAATTAAAACCTGAAACACTTAGGAGAAAAGCTGTTGCGGGTATAACGCAGTGTATTGGACTAGATCACTTGTTATAATCCCAGATTTCTTAATTTAAGTAATGCTACAAAGGACTACCTATCTAATTTAGCGTTTTTTGCCCTTGAGATTAAATAAATTACACTCTTATCACAGAATTTGGAGTGCTGCATATAGTATGTTTTTGATAATCTGATGCTGAGTTCAAGTTCTGCCTGTGACTTGTATCTATGTAATGTATGACCAGATGCTTCATATGTTAACCTGGCATGCCACTAGAGTTACTGATTTCTGTGGATATTTTGTGTCTCTCAGCAGTCCAGGCTAGAACAGGGGAGAGAACACATGAGCTTGACTCCTAGAAACTAACGGCAACGTGAGACAAAACAACCAGTTCTGTAGCTTCTTTGAAAGTGTGGGGGTTACCCCCACCCCATTCATTAATGGGATGGTGCAAAGATTTGGCCTTCTGTTCTTGCGTTCAGCATAACTGTGATAAATGTCATGTTAAAGCTCTAGGGTAAATATTCTTAGCTTTTGCAGAATTGTTTTTGGTGGAAGGGGGAGACACCCATCTGTCTCTTGCAAGTCCTTCCCAGTTTTGCAAAGTGCTGAATTGAGCACAGTGACTGTGCAGTTAAGATTGCCTCCTCTTATGAGGCTCATAGCTAGAAACACTTTTGTTGTCCTGTGGTCTTCCTTCTGCAGGTCTGACATGGGAGGAATGTAAACAGCGCTGTCCTCCAAATGTGGTACCAGCCTGTCACAACTCTGAGGACACTGTCACTGTTTCGGGGCCTCTGGTGAGCATGGAACTGATACAGTGCATACCAGGATTGTGAGGGGGACCTGTGAAGTTCAGGTTTGAAGAAAGCATGAAGCTTAATTAGCGTTCAGCTGCTTGCAAAGGGGAGCTGGATTGAAGTGGTGGAGTGGACATAATACTTTGTGTAAACTTACACGCTCAAATACTCTGTGAGAGGAAGTGGTGTTAATGCCTCAGTAAGCTAGTAATAAAATATCTCTTATATCCATGGTCATAGAGGAGGATAAATTGTAAGACTGAGAAGGGCAATAACCTTATCCCAGCTATGGCTCCCTTTAAATGGCAGCTGATGAAGGGTATGGAGGGAGTACAGTGAGTCATACAGATCCCAGGTATTTTGTGAGCTTTTCTCTTAGTTCACTTATATTCCTCTTCTTAGGACTCTGTGAATGAGTTTGTAGCCACACTGAAGAAAGATGGTGTGTTCGCAAAGGAGGTGCGCAGTGCCGGCGTCGCATTTCACTCCTATTACATGGCATCTATTGCACCAGCACTGCTTAGTGCCCTGAAAAAGGTAATATTCCCAAACTGTGGGTTGCATGGCTTATGCTCTAGCACCTAGGTTGACTATAGGTGATGTTGAGCTTAAGGGGACGCCTTTCTTCAGAAGAGGAAGTCTCTTGAAGAGCATGTAGACCTTTGTGAGATCTAATGTTTGAAATCACTTGGCCTCAAGCAGAAGGATATCCTCAGCAATCAAGCTGGGAGAAATGACCTGCGAAAAGGAGAAACTGCTTGCTTTTGCCTATTGTATTGTTCTGTATTACTTGTAACTCTTTCTCCCGTCCTTCTTTCTTGACTGTCTGTAGGTCATTCCACACCCTAAACCTCGCTCAGCACGATGGATCAGTACATCCATCCCTGAATCTCAGTGGCAAAGTGATCTGGCTAGGAATTCCTCTGCAGAGTACCATGTGAACAACCTAGTGAATCCAGTGCTGTTCCACGAAGGTCTGAAGCATATTCCAGAGAATGCCGTTGTAGTAGAGATTGCTCCACATGCTCTTTTACAGGTATCGTATTTGATTGTTTCAGTATGATACCATACTGATAGTATTGTGCTGCTGCAAGGAAGTTGAGGGTCTGAGGACTAGGGAATACTGCAGACTGCAACTTCTTTTTTTTTTTTTTTTTTTTTACCCTTTTTCTGAGAACATTTGCTTCCTTCAGTACTTCTGAGCTTTTCCCAGTTTTAATGTTTGGGTTTTTGTTTGTTTCTTTGTGGTTTTTTTAGGGGGTGGTGTATGTTAATATTAACAATAAAAATAATAAATCCCTAACACACTACCACTTTCTCACCCAAACATTCACATTACTGCCATTATTTGTTCCTATGCACTTCAGATAGCTGATAGTCAGCTTTCTGAACTGCATAATGAGTAAGGAAAGCATTTCATTGTTTGGATCTATTGGAGAGTGTGTGCAAAAATTACGGTGGAGTGAGACATTCAGAAGACTTAACAGGCCTTCTCTATGAAAAGAATCTGTTACCAACTGTACACTGAATTTGGGTTGAGGTTTTGTCTTAAAAGGCAGTGGACAGCAGTAGTGTTTTCCCCTGTTATCCTAGACCAAGTAGTCTGAGATCATAGGAGCTTGCTTTCTTCTTAAACTTCTTTGCCTAATGAGATCAGATCATTACTCCTTTTTCCCCACCCGATGAAAATTGATCCTTGTGGAATTAGCTCCATAGTAGAGAATGTAGAACATGAGGTGCATTGGGAAATACTTGCTCCACAGGATCAGTGGTGTGGTCTTGTCTCTGTCCCTTAAGTGTCTCAGGGACTGGTCTTCTTTATTTGGTCTGTGACACGCAAGAGAAGTCTTAGGAAGAATAGTAGTTACTCATGAATTAAGATAAATAGTTATACAGTGCTTCTGAGTTTCAATCCAGTGTATTTTTACTACATCATGTTAGTCTTATGCTTTGAAAGTGACTTGAAGGGAGAATCGGAGTACAGTTTTAAATTGGGCAGATGTTTTTCTCGGTAAAGAGACTCACACTGAAATCGTTGAACAATTTTGGACTCTAATGCAAGTGACTAAGACTTCATTGTCTGAGCTTGAGAGTCTTCTGGTTTTTCTTCATTTCTTTTCTCATGTAAGAGAAAAGATCATGGGATCAAATTGAAAAGAAGATAAAAATTGGCTCAGGTGTTCAAGGCTGAGTTTTTTGGTCTAATAGCTTTTGCTTGAAAAATGCACTAGGGTACTTCAGACTAGAAGGTGCTGCTCCTGGGAAGGGAGTGTGTACAAGTGGGAGGCGTGAGAAGGTGACTTTGCAGTTCTTCAAGTGCAGGTTTTGATTTCACTTCACAGTTTGCTTGGGAAAGGGATATTTGTGTTTTGGCAGAATTACATTAATATTCTGTAGGTTCTGCTTTACCAGATGTACAACAGCTTGGGTTGCTGGAAGGGTACTCTTCCCTGTTAAAGTGGTGTATGTTCCAGCAGCTAGCACAGAACTCTTGGCACAGATGTGTAAGTGGTTTGAGACCTAGAGAGAAAAATTCAGAGACAAAGTAGTAAGTAATGCCTTCCACCGGTGATTTATTGATTCTACTTGACCAGGCTATCTTGAGGAGAACTTTGAAACCAACTTGCACCATTCTACCTTTGATGAAGAAAGAACACAAAAATAATTTGGAGTTCTTCCTAACACAGATTGGAAAGATTCATTTAACTGGGTAAGGAGACTTGGGGAGGAGGGCGAGTGGGATAACGGAAGGGAATTCAGTCTCTTCTCTAGTATGCATGTCTTCACACGGATTCAAATACTCCTCCAAGAAACCTTGAAAAAAATGGGATGTACATTTGTGCTTTACACATAGCATGCTCACTTGTGAGGTGTTCCCTTGGGTTAGAGACTGCTTGGGCTAAGAAGGTGCCTTCTAAAGACAAGTCCCATTTTAAAGGCCTAGGAACCTGGTACTAGCTTTTGGAAATAAACTTCGCATCTTGTAGACTGTTAATTACAAATTTGGCTGCAGTAAGTGTTCATGGTACATCTCAGACATGGAGTCTGAGACCAATTACTGCCTGACCTCTTAAGTATTATAACCAATTTTTTCCCTACTTTTTCTTCCTGACCCTTCCCCCACTGTCTTGATTATTTTTGTCTTTCTAGGATAAATGTTCTTGGAAATAATTTGTTCCCATCTGTGGAATACCCTGTCCCTGTGGGAACACCCCTTATTTCTCCATACATCAAATGGGACCACAGTCAGGACTGGGATGTTCCGAAAGCTGAAGACTTTCCAGCAGGTTCCGGAGGCTCTGCATCTGCTTCAGTCTACAATATTGGTGTGTTGCTGGTTTGGGGTTTATTATTTGTTTCCTGCTTCACCTGTGTGTTTCCGTTAGTAAAACTAAGAAAAGGATACTCAAAACAGCATCCTTGAAGCCATCCTCTGAAGCTTAAATATTTGGTTTGGGTTGAAAAAAACCTGTATCTGTTTCTGAAATGGGATGGAGAGAACATGAACAGACCAGGAACCTCTGTTGCTTTAGACTAAGAGTAATTTTAAGAGCTGCATATTGTCAGGCAGGATAGTTGGGGAAACTAGAACCTCTTCTAGACAATGAGGGGGAAAGACGTCTCTATTAGAGTGTTTTTATTATTTTTATTCTGCTCTTTATTTTTTGACAGATGTGAGTCCTGACTCTCCTGACCACTACTTGATTGGTCACTGCATTGATGGCAGAGTTTTGTACCCAGCAACTGGGTACCTAGTGCTGGCTTGGCGAACACTGGCACGGTCTCTTGGCATGGCCATGGAGCAAATGGCTGTTATGTTTGAAGATGTCACAATTCATCAGGCAACTATCCTTCCCAAAAAGGGTGCGTGAGGAGTGCTGGTATAACTGCACAACTATGTAGTGAAGATGGAGGGAGTGGGAGGGAAGGAATGCATGGGGAAAGTGAGGAGGAATGCAGGAGAGAGTCTACAAAGAAGAGTACAGTATGACTGAGCAAAGGAATGGATTCATACAGTCAAGTAGTACATAGTATCGTTATCTTTATATTATCGTTATCTTTATATTATCGTCATCTTTATTACGTGTTGTGAGCAGTGAGTCTAGAGATAGTGAAAGAAAAAGTTCTGCTTGAGGATGGTAGAAATAAATGACCTCACGGTCCTGTCTTCCTCAATATTTCTTGCAGGATCAGTACAGCTGGAAGTAAGACTCATGCCTGCTTCCCGCTGCTTTGAGGTGTCAGGAAATGGGAATCTGGCTGTGAGTGGTAAGCGAAGGAAGTGTTAAGTGTATATATGGTCTTAGTAAAATCCATTATTTATAAACAATTATAATGTTTGTTATTCTTGTTACTGTGCCCTTCAGGGAAGATTTCCCTCCTAGAAAACACTTCTCAGAAGAATTTCTATAACCAGCCTGATGGCTTTTGGACTCAAGTAGACAGGAGCTCAAAGTCTGGACTCTTGAAAGAAGACATTTACCAAGAGCTGCATCTGCGTGGATATAATTATGGACCAACTTTCCAGGGTGTTCTAGAATGCAACAGTGAAGGTGAATTTCCTTTCAAAAGAAGCACAAGGAGCCTGGATATTGTAATGATGACTATTTGATCTTTTAATTCCATTTGTATTAACGGTTCACCTGACTGTGTCTTGTGAGATAATTACACTTTGTGTGATAAGGGAGAACAACCAAGAGTTCTAATAGAGCATTGGAAATGCTGTTATCTCCAATGTAGAACTGACTGTTGGAGTTTACAGGGGAAGCTGAGTCCATACACCAAACTTGGCATTTAATAAGCAGTGACGTTCTAGCATCTGATGAATGATGAAATAGTGAGCCTTTCTCTTCCTCTTCTGCAGCAAGTGCAGGGAAAGTTCTGTGGAATGGGAACTGGGTGACCTTCCTTGACACTCTGCTACATGTGCTGATCTTAGCTGAGACTGGCCGCAGTCTACGCTTACCCACGAGGATTCGCTCAGTCTTTATTGATCCAGTGCTGCATCAAGAGCAGGTGTGCCAGTACCAGGACAATATAGAAGGTACCGTCTCTCATGCTTGAACTTTTGCTGGTTGGTTTGACTGCTGTTTTGACTACTGGGTGAATGTGTGAATTCTGAGGTAGTAGGATGGACTTCGGCGGGCCCTCTTAGTCTCTAAGCTATTCTGCAACTCTGTAACATCTCTGTGTAACAGTCTCACCTAGCATTGTTCATCAGATCACCTTGAACAAAACATTTTTTTGTTTTGAAACTTACATTTCTTTCCTGACTTTCAGCTCTTGAAGTTGTTGTGGACCACTGCCTTGATAGCCTTAAAGCAGGAGGTGTTCAGATCAATGGTCTTCATGCTTCTGTGGCACCACGACGACAACAGGAACGGACACCTCCCACCCTGGAAAAATTCTGCTTTGTGCCCTACACTGAGAGTAGCTGTTTGTCTTCCAGTGCCCATCTTCACACGTATCTGGAGTGCTGCAAAGGTAGGTGGGATTGGTTTCTTGTCATGCTGGGAGAATCTTCCAGCCTGAGAGAAGTGTCTGAGAGAAGCTGTTCATACTACTTCAGAATATCCAAGATATTAAGTATTGGTCTCTGTAGAAGACTTTAGCAAGGGTTCTCTGTATGATTGCTAGAAGCTAAAATCTAGTTCTGCCTGAGATCTCTAGGATGTGGGGAAGAGTAAAAAGCCATGAAGAGGGACATCTACCCTTCTATAACAGTTGGATGTGGTGTCAGATGGCATGACCACTTCTGCAAGCAGAGAGGAACAAATCATCTTTAAGGAGAAATCCAACCTAGTTGCTTTAGACACTGACAGGAGAGCTTACTCGAGTCTTTAACCTTGTTTTGTTTTTCTCTGTGAACTGCCGTGACAGGCTTGTTCCCATTTGATTGTGGGCACATATCCAAACAGGGAAAATGATTTAGTGAGGCACACATCAAAACAATTGTTTGGTATGAGAATAGAATAGGAGCAGTTCAGTCTGTTGTGAAACTGGTGCCTAAATACAGTGGTTTTGGATGGAGAGACATCCACTAAACTCATCACCTTAAGTGCTTTTTCATCAAAGAGAAAAAAGTTACTTTTCTTTTTTAATTTTTACTGTAGTGGTGAATTTTGCTTCATCTTGAGACAGTAATTTTTTCCATTCTATGTTGGTAAAGTGTCTTCATGTTTATCCTTAGATTTGGCAATAGATTTTAAAGATTTCCCTTTTTTTTTTTTCCTTTTTTCCTTAGTTTTCCCTAGCAGCATCCAAAGACTGTCCCCAGAGGGTTTTTCCCTAGGCTATGGTTGGGAGTATTTTGTTTTATATAATCCTGTTCCTGATCCTCAGTCAGGATGAACTGTTTGCCATCAGTTTATAAAGCAAAAAAGCATTTTAGTATTTTTGTATCTGCAGAAACTTAAAATTTTCCTCCACAGCTCCCTAAATCAATGAGAAGTTTTCTGTTAGTTGCCCTCCTTCAGTCAGTCTTACCACAGGTAACTGTGGTGGTTTAGTTTGTTTTGCTACAAAGCCTACTTGTTTGGGGCGTGCAACTACTGCACAATACGTAATCATGTGAATGTACGGAGGCTGCACTGTATCTGTGTAGCTGGGCTAATGATATAGGATGCTGTAATTTGTGATGCTGGTCAGGTGGTGTAGCAACTGGAGGCAAAGAGGAAAAGAAAAATTCTTGGAAAATCTTGCCTCTTCCTTTCATTTCACTTCTATTCCATAGGTCTGATCCAAAACTTACAGTCTAAGGTGGCAGTGCATGGGGTCAAACTAGTCATCCCTGGACTAGAAACTGCAGTGGCTGCTACAGAGTCCTCACCCACACAGAAGGGCCTTCAGCATATACTTGCTGAAATCTGCCGTCTGGAATTGAATGGAAACCTCCATTCTGAGCTGCAACAGGTTGTGATTCGAGAGAAAATGCACTTCCAGAATGACCCTCTTCTCAGTGGATTGCTAGATTCTGCAGAGTTGAAGACTTGCCTGGATGTGGCATTGGAGAACATGATAAGTCATAGGATGAAGATAGTAGAGGTTAGTTGGAAGCCTGGGATGGGACCATATCTAGTGTTTCTAGACCTTCCAGTAATCTGATTACATACTGCTGTTGTTCCAGCTATAATTCTGCATATCATTTCATGTTTTGGTTTGGTTTCTCCTTTTCCTTCCTCTTTTTTTCCTCACAGGCTAATGCAGGAAGTGGACAACTGTTCTCTCGTGTGAAAAGTATTCTGAATACTCAGCCCCTGTTGCAGGTCAACTATATTGCCACTGACCGTGCCCTGGAAAACCTTTCAGCTATTGAAACAAAGCTACAGGATGCTGGTGTTGTCTCTAGCCAGTGGGATCCATCTAGCCTTCCCTCTGGAAATCTGGACAATGCTGACCTGGTGGTATACAATTGTTCAACAGCTGTTTTAGTGAACACCACTGAAATACTCTCTAATTTGGCAGCTGCTGTGAAAGAAGGAGGGTTTGTTTTGCTACACACTCTTCTTAAGGGAGAAACTCTTGGAGAAATTGTTGGTTTCCTTACAAGCCCGGATCTGCAGCAGAAACACAGCTTCCTGAATCAGGTAAGCCTCCTGGAAGGACAGACGCTTTCACTGTGGATAGTCTTGAGTCTGCTGCTTGCAGATGCACTGATGATGAATGTTGAGTAGGCGTTGCTTGCATGCCTTTCCATTGAGGCTGCAGAAATACCTAATAAACACGTCTTCAGAAGAGAGGACTTGCAAATTACTACATATTAGGTTGAGAGAGTAAACTGTCGGTTCAGTCAGGAAAGCCTTTCTTAATGCACTGAAAATAATTCATTGTCTTTTGTATATCTGTCTAATCTGTATGAAAACACTGGCCAGGACAATTCCTTTATAGTTAAAATCACGTGCTGCATTGTTGGGTGGGGTACAGCTTTATCACTGTAGGATCATGAAGTGCTTTAATATCAGAATATCTCTCTTAATTTTGATACTACTTCTGGGAGTGAGATTTTAAAAGCTAGTTAATTTCTTCTAACATTAAAATGCTCCCAGAAGGAAGGCTTTTCTCTTGCATTTTTCTTTTCCTATTTTCTTCCTTTCCTTCTCCCTACATTATCTGATCTCATAATGAGATAGAGTAAAATAAGCCCTGAGAAGTTGCAGGACGGAGAGAAGAGTGTCTGTACCTTCAAATCACTATATCATGCGAATAAACTAATGCCAAAGCTGGCACAAGAGGAGGAGAGTGAATGGCAAGGGTAAAAGTGGGAACTGGGGCATCATCTTCTCTTGGCAACTGTTAGACCAAGCAGTAATGGAAAACTGCGCCTCTACAGAACTTACCTATCTTTCCTGATTTGAGGGGATGCAGCCTCTCAGCTCTCTTCTTTTAGAATGAGAAGAGAGTAGCACTTCTAAGAGTTAGGGTTTTGTTTATAATTCTGGAGTGGGGTAGTTGGATTTTGAGTTTTGCAATTACATGGATTCTAGCCCTTCACTTCCTGCAGACATTTTTCAAGGGGATTTGAGAAGAAAGATTAAGTTCTTTGCTCTGCATCTTTCCCTGTAAACAGGGGGATAAAGAGAAGACACTGAGATGCTACTGGCACTGATAACAAAAAACGTAGATCTGTCATTAGTATCAGTAGCCTGGTATTAGCAAATCCCTGGGAGAAGATACATTTCAGTTGCATGAACCTTCTCTGAAGAAAATGATACAAGCCAGGCAAGAGTGGGCAGGACTTAATATAGTTCTCAAAGTTTTCTAGATACAGACACTGTCCCTGGCCCTTGATATAAGGAATCATACTGTAAAAACCTTCTACTGGTCTGTGCCTGGAATATGAAAAGCAAATGGATGCTTTTCTGAGGTCCTGCAGTCATCTTTATTTCATTCAGATAGGGGATGATCTATTAGATCAGAACACTTCAGATCCTTAAGTGTTTCTGGATATGCCATACATGCATTTTCATTCTTTTATTTTTCTGAAATGCCATTTCAGTGTAACTTAGATATATGGGTGCTTCTTCCCTTGCTTCTCCCCATCTCTGTGCAGACAGGGCTTATGTGACATAGGGTAGACAAGTTCAAATACCCTATGGGATCTGATGGCATGGTCACTGCTATGGTTTTTGCACACCTGCTAGTGTGCTAAGACTGATTCCCTAACCAGGACTTTGAGATACTTGTACTCCCACTTTTGGAAGATCCTTAAGGGAAGTAGTCGTCGTCTAGATGTGGATAAAACACTGTTATGGTAATCCAGCATGTATTTATACTGAGAGAATACAGAGCAAGTTTTCAAGAAAAAGCAAGAAAAAACGACTTTTGATTTTGCTGTTAATTTGTTGCTTTACCTGATTTGACAGGCACAGTGGGAGGACTTATTCGACAAAGCTTCATTGAATCTTGTTGCCATGAAGAAGTCGTTCTTTGGCTCAGTTATTTTCCTGTGTCGTCGGCAAGCCCCTGTCAAAACACCCATTTTTCTGCCAATAGATGAGATGAACTATAAGTGGGTTGAATCCTTAAAGGTGAGAATTCCTGTGTCCTAGATATCTGAATTGCCAAATCATTATACTTTCTAAATGAGATACTTAGTAGTGTTAAAAGAGGAATGTGTGTGTGTGTGTGTGTGTGTGTGTGTGCGTGTTCAGTTACTTTTAGTAAAATAGAGCTTAGTAATCTTTGCCAAGGATATGAGGGCTATTTTCTTCATGGTTCCTAGTAAAACAGTGTGGGGTTTGTCCTGTAGGAGGTCTTGGCTGACCCATCAGAGCAGCCTGTGTGGTTGACTGCCACCAGTTGTGCAAACTCGGGAATTTTGGGAATGGTGAACTGCCTTCGCCTTGAAGCAGAAGGCCACCGAATCAGGTACGTAAGCATGCACTTGAGTCACATTTGGGAGATGAGATATTTGTGTTAGCTTCTTCTTAGGCCTATAGCAAAACAAAGTGACAACTCTTGTCTTCAGGTGTGTGTTCATTTCCAACTTGAACCCTTCATCTGCTGTCCCACCCACGAGTCTTTCTTCCCTGGAGATGCAGAAGATTGTTCAGAAGGACCTGGTGATGAATGTGTATCGTGATGGGAAGTGGGGCTCCTTTAGGCATCTCCCATTGCAGCAAGGTACATCCTTTGAGATCTGAGGATCACTTGCAAGGCCTTGAATCTGAATGAACTTTGAAAAGAAAATAAGTAGCTATTGTTCCTACAGTTACCTTTTATTATTACTTTTAATGAACAATCTTGAATTCTTCTGGTCCAGCTCAAAGTGAACAGTAGCACATTGTGGTGCCAGGAGGAGGGATAGGCTATTTAGGGCATCACTAGTATTGCAAAGGAAGAAAGGGCTTTCTGGATAGCAAATGGAGGAGGAGGTAGAAATTACACAAGGAATTTACTCATTTTGGAAGGCATGTACCTTTGTTAATGTGTGGAAGTTCTTATTGTTCCTTCTTCTGCAGCACAACCTCAGGAGCTGACAGAATATGCCTATGTAAATGTGCTGACTCGTGGAGATCTCTCATCTCTTCGCTGGATTGTCTCCCCACTTCGACACTTCCACACGACTAATCCCAATGTTTTACTCTGCAAAGTCTATTATGCATCTCTCAACTTCAGGGACATTATGCTGGCCACAGGGAAGCTTTCTCCAGATGCTATCCCTGGTGAGCTAGTTACACAAGAAGGAAATGTATTTATGTATTGTTGTTGTAGAATTAATCTCTTGAATGTTAGTTATGCACTGACTAGAGTGTATGCCAGAAAGCATGCTTTTGAGAAGGAAGTACAACCCTGCTACAGGGCTGTACACCAAAAGCTTTCAAGTTCTCCTTCCAGGTACAGTTCCATTTTCTTCATATGGCACAATTAGGAAACCATGCTCTGAGAAATGTTGCTTGCTGCATTGTGTAGATACCAAGTGTGAGGTAAAACAAGTTGATGGAGGTTCCAGAGATGGGCATGGTAAATACCAAGGTGAGAATGTTGACGTTTCGTGCTGCCATGCTGTTTGATGTGCTTGGATTACAGGGAAGAAAAATGCACAATGAAATAATTGCCTGTTTACAAAATGGGGGTGGTGTTATCTTGCTTCATAGTGAGTTAAGAATTAATGTAATGTCTATGAAATGATTTTAAAAATATATTTAAAAGAGAGGGGGTGGAACCTGTAAAAATGTAGTTCATTGGGAGATTCTTGTGAGTGATTTGAGTAGGGCTACGTTCCCCTTCATGACTGAACCACCTGGCATAATGGAAGGTGCCCCTGCCCACAGCAGAAGGTTGGAAGTAGATGATCTTTAAGATCCCTTCCAACACAAATCATTTTATGATTCTATGACTGACATAAATGTCTGCCTAAAATGTGACTTAGCAAAAATTCATATTTCACTGCATGTTTTCGTGGTGATCATCCTTTCCTAGTTTATGTATCATTCTTTTTCAGAGGGACAGAACTGCCTCTGAAACAAGATGTTTTCAAGAAATTTCTCGGATGAAAACTGGAAACTAAAGCAATATCATCAAGGATAAATACTTAAGATTTAATGAGACCAAGTTTTTTCCGCCACTCTTGGAGTGAGACATTAACTATGGCAACTTATGAACTGTGTACAGAATAGACAAATCCCAGCACTCTTCCTGTCTCTGGGGTTTAGACTTTCAGGGACTTCTGCTGTAGTAAAGGAATTTTAGAAGAGAATTTTTTTTTTTTGGTAAAAGGTGTTCGTGTTCTTTCAGGTAACTGGGCTTTGCAGCAATGCATGCTGGGCATGGAGTTCTCAGGACGGGACATGGCTGGGAGAAGAGTGATGGGATTGCTGCCAGCAAAGGGGCTGGCCACAGTGGTAGACTGTGACAAGAAGTTTCTATGGGAGGTGCCTGAAAACTGGTAGGTCAACTTCTGTTTTCTGGTTAAGATTTGTCTTCCCGCCTGAGTCTGACAGCCCTGATCAAACCTGAGTGCTGCACAATGGGTAGATTTCCCTCTGGTAAATGTTAACAGGGCTATAGTGTCCCAAGCAACTGTAGGATTTTGTGTTAGATTCACTGCAGGAGTTCAGCACTAGTTTTTGTACAGTGGCTTGCACAAGGTTCTCATCTTTTTTTGGGCTCTTAGCTTCATGTGTTTCAGTATACACTGGGATTTCAGTGTTGGTTATGTTACTGGTTAGTTACTGAAATATTTTTGCAGAACAATGAAACTTGGCTGTGCTTGGCAGCTGTGGTAGTCTGCTGCATGATTGACAACCACTTACACTTCCTGATCTATCTCAGCAGCTTAACCTTTCCATTGCAGAAAGGCAAATTTCATCAGGAGAATCTAGTAGTCTTTTCCAAGGCTAAAGATATCTCTTCCACTTTGCTCCTTAGGACTCTGGAAGAAGCAGCTTCAGTGCCTGTGGTTTATGCCACTGCTTATTATGCCTTGGTGGTTCGAGGTGGTATGAAGAAGGGTGAGAGTATCCTTATTCACTCTGGCTCAGGAGGTGTGGGCCAAGCAGCCATTGCCATTGCCCTGAGCATGGGTTGCCGTGTCTTTGCTACTGTGGGTGAGTACTGAGGGCCCAAAGTCATGGGGAGAAATAGATTATAGATAATAAATAGAGGAAGCATGTGTGTGCACACACGTATATAAAAAATATATACCTATTTAGGTATATACTTACTCCCCCCCAATATGATCTGCTGTAGCTTTGATCTAGTTTCCAGGCTGAGAACAGGATACATGGTAAATACAGCTACTGACTTTGTGCTTGAAAATTTCACAGCACAGTCAAATTTATCTACCTCTGTACACTATGTAATCAAAAGTATGGAAGAAGATCACGGCTTCCTCATTTTAAATTTAGTAATATGAATCCAATGCCTGTCCATTGAAAGGCTCTGATCTGTTTCTGGTCCTTGCTCTATCTCATAAATGTGCAGGAGCAACCAGACAGCCTTTGTCCTAATGTCTGACATCTTGAGAGACTGAAAGCTTGGAGATGGCTTCTCAGACTTACAGTTCTTGGGGGAAAGATGTGCAGCAGAAAATGGGCTGTTTCATCATAAAAATTATATTAGTGATATCTTTCAACCTGTCTTCTTCTTCCAGGTTCCACTGAGAAACGTGAGTATCTCCAAGCAAGATTCCCACAGCTAGATACTAATAGCTTTTCCAGCTCCAGAGATACTACCTTTGAGCAACATATACTTCGAGTTACCAATGGAAAAGGTGAAGTTCAAGAAATATTTTTCCTTTTTTTGTCAGCTATTCCACATTATGCAGTTGTGCATTCTAAAGACAGTATGAGTCACTCAAAGACAAGGTTAGGCTCTCAGCAGAGTTGAGTTTAAGTAGTTGCTTCTCCTTTCATTGCAGGTGTCAACCTCGTGTTAAATTCCTTGGCAGAAGAGAAGCTCCAAGCCAGTTTGCGTTGCCTTGCTCGACATGGACGCTTCTTGGAAATAGGCAAATTTGATCTGTCTAACAACAGTCATCTTGGTAAGATGGAGCATTGGGAAATGCCTCTCATTAGGTTCTAGCTGCTGCCCAGCACCCTCGGGTCCCTTTCTGCATGGCAGCTCTCCAGCCTCCCCAAAATTTACACTTGTGCCTGGTGTTACTTGGTCTCAGGTGCACAATTGGCATTTGTTAAATTTTATATCATTGATGATTGCTCAGTGTTCCAGTCTATCCAGACCCCTCTGCAAGGCTTCTTGTCCCTCAAGGCAGTCAACAGCATCTACCAGTTTTGAAGGCACAGGGAAAGATTAACCTGATTTCCCTTGGGTGGGAAAAAATTTTTGAATGTTATAAGGTGATGTGTTAGTGAAAAATTACAACTGTTCTCCTGTTGTAGAATGATTGCGTATAGTGTCAACAGTCTGCTTCCTTATTCTAATTAAATTTCAAAAGATCCCATCATGTTGGAAAACCTTGCTATGAGGAAGAGTCTCCTGTCGAGGTAGACATGATGTATGTAGGATTCTAGCTCCCCTGTGACTCTAACTCAGCTGTCACTAGACAAAAAAAATGTCCTTTTTAATATCAGACTGACCATGATATAGCTTGTCCTCTCAACACACAATTTTTGGGAGTGGAGTTTCTGTGAAACTGGTTTGTTTGTAAGAGAACAATGTAATGAATATAGCTTTTGGAGAGTATATGCAAGAATGAGTTTGGAAAATGTAGAATTCAAGCATCTGATTGCTTTACTCCTGTGAACTACCCAGAAATGTTTCTGAAGCAGAGGATAGGCTCCATTTTGAAATGTCAGCAGCATCAGGTCATAACCAAGTTGCTTCTTCTAGGAATGTCTCTCTTCCTCAAGAATGTGGCATTTCATGGGATCCTACTAGATTCAATATTCGATGAGGGAAACCAAGAGTGGGAACTAGTATCAGAGTTGTTGAAGAAAGGCATAAAAGATGGTGTAGTAAAGCCCCTGAGGAGTACAGTCTTCAACAAAGAAGAGGTAGAAGCTGCCTTCAGATTCATGGCACAAGGAAAACATATTGGCAAAGTTATGATCAAGGTAATGAGATAATGGTTTTGATTCTCTGATGCATCTGGCCGTCCTCTGGTGACTGTTGGATATTTTGATCCATTTTGAGTTGAAGTTCTATGAGTGCGGCAGCATAGGGTCAGTTTTTTCTGCTGACACTGTTACAATTCTGTCAAGTCTGGCACTGATTCTGCAAGGTTCATTCCCATTGACTGGAGGAGCATAGCATGGAAAGATAAGAGATGCAGAGATGCATTATGTATCTGATTGTAACTACTTTTTTTTTTTTTTTTCCCCTTTTTGTGTGTGTGTGTTTTGTTTGTGGTTTTGTTGGTTGGTTGGTTGGGGTTTTTTTTGTGGGAGGAAGGTCCAAGAAGAGGAAAAAGAGTATCCTTTAAGAAAGTCTGAACCAGTTAAAATCTCCGCAATCTCCCGAACCTCCTGTCCACCTACCAAGTCTTACATCATCACAGGGGGCCTAGGAGGATTTGGGCTCGAGTTGGCACAGTGGCTAGTTGAGAGAGGAGCACAGAAAATTATACTGACGTCTCGTTCTGGCATACGAACTGGTAAGCACAAATTGTAAGGGAACAGGGAACATGACTGCCTTTCAAGAGACCTCAGTTTGTAGTTTCTCTCTCCATTTTTAAGTGTCCTATTGGTGACTAATAATGTCTTGATCTTTTTTCTTTCCTTTCCTGTATTATCTCACTTCAAACTTGTCTCCTTCCTTGTAAAGGAGGAACTATCTTTTAGCTTGACCTTTTTTTCCAACTACTACTTTCCCCCTTTTATGCTTCCTAATTCTATCAACCCATTTTCTCTCTTATACGGAATTTTTTCTGTAGCCTGCCTTTTACCTTAATGCCCTCTGTGAAGTCTGCCTACCTCACGGACTTGTCTACTGGCTGTAGCATGTTAGATCACATGCCACAAGGAAGGGCCTAAAAAGTCCGTGTTAAAGATACTTTGTCCCTCAAGTCACATGTGTGGATGCTCACTCTTGCTCCTTAGGTAGCTCATCTGTAAAGATGGACATTACTATCTGATAACATCCATAAACATTTTTACTCAGATTTAAGGTGTTAGTTTGATTACAGATGCAGCACTGGGATTTTTTATCAGTGATAGTCTTCAGTATTTCCTCATACAAATTCAGTCATAACACAGCTTCTCTCTGTCTCTACAGGTTTCTTCTTTCTTTTGGCAAGTTCACAATCACACCACTTGTGTGTACAAACACATAGATCAAATACTTCTTCTCAAGTTTTGGCAGTGTACTATAATCTGTTTTGCTCTAATCTAGCCAATCTTTCCAATCTCAGTACCCAAATTTTTGTTCATTTCTCTACACAGTTGTATTTTTCCTTCCTTCCCCCCACCACCACCCCAACCCTTAGGGTCTCCCAATCCTGTTCTCCACTTTATCTATTTAGAATATTTCTGAAATTCAAGTGATTTCTTGTTACTGTTCAGATTTTGTCCAATTTTTGTTGTGTAGTTGAATCAGGAATTATTTAGCTATTCAGTCCCTATCTAGTCAGAAAAGCATAAAGGAACAGGTTAACGAAACCCTTATGGTTGGGATGCTTCATCCCAGGCACTTTATTTTTTTCTAGGCTACCAGGCTAAACGTGTTAAAGAGTGGAAGGCACTGGGAATCGAAGTGTTGGTATCTACCAGTGATATTGGAACACTAGAAGGAACACAGCTATTGATAGAAGAAGCTTTGCAGCTTGGACCAGTTGGAGGCATCTTTAATTTGGCTGTGGTAAGTGACAAAAATGCCCAGGACTTGTAAGAGGCAACATCCATTCAAGTGACTTTTTTACTGAAGGCAGTCAGGCTTCATACCATTTTAGTTGAGTTCTCTGTGTCTCAAAGGACACTATGCTTTGGTCTTACCTGGTGACTAAAGGCTTATGGGTCTGTTCCCTTGACCTGAGGAGCAACAGTATTTGGCCAGCGAGTTCAGTTCTGTGGTAAGACAAATGTTGCCCTGGACCCCTGTGGACAAGAAAAATCCCATGTAAAACTTGCCAGAATTTCTGCAGTGTCAATACTGAAAAAATACTGAAAAAAGCAGACTTGGCAAAAGCCGTGTTGTCATATTTTGGGATATTCAGGATATGTCTGTACTGTGAGGTTACAAAAATACATTGCGTAGTGATATCCTCTCATATCTCTAGCCATGTGGCATATTTAAACAGAGAAACTGGAGATACTGAAACTACACTTTCTCTTTTAATCCCTCTCCCCACCCCCCATAGGTCCTTAGAGATGGCATGATTGAAAATCAGACCCCAGAATTATTCTGGGAAGTCAACAAGCCCAAGTATTCAGGCACCCTGCATTTGGATTGGTAAGTGTCTGTAGACGGGACAAATAAGAACTGCTTTTAAGGTCACAGAACTGATCAAACTTCAGTCATTTTAGTCTTGCACTAGCCTTCAATGGTAATACAATTAGCAGGTTTTTCTGATGAGGTTTCTGTCTCCTGCTCTGTTCCAAGGGTGACTCGTAAGAAGTGTCCAGACCTGGACTATTTTGTTGTGTTCTCCTCTGTAAGCTGTGGAAGAGGAAATGCTGGGCAAAGTAATTACGGCTTTGCCAATTCTACCATGGAGCGTATCTGTGAGCAGCGACATAATGATGGACTCCCAGGTAAGATGGCTTTACTCACTGCACAGTATAAACTATCTTGTCAAACATCCAGATGAGGACCGGCTCATATCTGGACTTATCTGGAGTGATAAAGTATGTTGAAAGCTGTTTTCCACTCCTAGGTGTTACTCTGAGTCATTCATGTGTGAATGAATACTGACTGTTTAACAGTACAAGGGAAATGCAGACATTAGCATAGCTGCTTATTAAGTCCCTTTTTATTACCTCACTCTTGTTGCTGCCATGTGCTTTAGTTAGCTGCTTAGTGTGTTCTTCTAATTTCTCCTCCAGGCCTGGCAATCCAATGGGGAGCCATTGGTGATGTGGGTATCTTGCTGAAGACAATGGGAAACAAAGACATTGTGGTGGGGGGAACGATTCCCCAACAAATCAGCTCATGCCTGGAGGTGCTCGATGTCTTCCTGAATCAACCTCATCCTGTCATGTCCAGTTTTGTCCTAGCAGAGAAGGTCTCAGTGAAAGCTGAAGGAGGTAGTCAGCGGGATCTTGTAGAAGCTGTTGCTCACATCCTGGGTAAGTGCTGTCACTCAAGCACTACTGGGCAGTGTCTACTCTCTCAATACTTCTGGAAAGCAGGTAGTGCTGCTCTAGGTGCTCTGTTCAGCATCTCTTCCCGATCTCCTGTGGTGTGGGTGTGTTACTTTTGTGAGACTGTTTGATTTTTTTTTTTTTCCTTTACACTGCTTCTTCTCTCAAATAATGACTTTGTTTCTTGTATGGGTTTTTCTCTGTTACTGTGTTTACATAGATATGCATATATGCTCCAGTGTCTTGGGTTTTATTTAGAGTGAACTGGTACCTTTCTCCAAATGGAGAATCAACAGGAACAGCCCCCAAGAGCAAAATTCTGAGGCAGCACATAATAGAGCAAATACATAACTAACTTTCTGAATACTATTCCAGCTTTCAAACATTCACCTTGGTATGTCCCCATGCCACAAAAAGTAGTTTTTCTCTACTTACTGTCTAACTGGTAGTGTATTCACTTACCAGCTCTGTCTGTCATCCCATGTGAACATCTAGTAACCATAGCTTAACTATGCATTACAAGTATCATGTCCTTCTGTCTGTTCTGAACCTGCTTTCTTTTACCATCATGTCTCTTATTTTTGTGCGGGTAGTGAATAATCGCTGTCAACTCTATCTACTATGTCCCACTTCGGTTGTCTCTTTTGCAGACAGAACTGTGTATTGATCCTTTGTTTTCTACCAAAAAAGGTACTGAGAAATGAAAGAAGTCTCCTGAGTGTTACTTAAGGAGTTGTTTGCAGCTCACTGACAGCAAATCTGACCTCTCAGAGCAGATGCAGCTTTTAGAAGTCATAGGAAAGTGTCTAGGAAATTGCACCAGCTATAGGGTTAGTTTGGAAGAAGAGAGTATGAAAGCAACAATGGGAGGAGCTAGTAATGAAGCCTAATAGTGGGAAGGGTGGCAACATGGGGCAGCACAAGGTGGAGGAGGGGACAAAGAGCTGTAGATACAGGTGTTATGAGAGGCCTTTTATGGGTGAGGAAAGGGTAAGAGATTGAACAGTGTGAAAATTAAAGGAGAAAAAGCAAGGAAGCCTAAATGTATCACCTCCTCCTCCAGTGTGATAGACATCAAGCATTGCAATCAACCATCACTGATAACTTTCATCTCGTTATAGCTGAGGATTAGTTGCGTTAGGTCTAGGACTGCAGTTTCAATTAGAGCCTCCAGTGTGTGAAATCTGTCTAGCTAACTGACTGTTCTATATTTGGTCTAGAGCTGATGTGAAAATATTCACAGGTATTTAGTTGGGACTGATGTATCCCCTGTCATAAATCTGAGCACATTTAATATGTACTGTAAATACTAGATGCCATATGACAAGGTGGGGGTTGTAGAAGAGGTGACTTATGAAAGTATTAGATGATCCTGGAAGGTAAACTGCAGCTCTGTAGCTGCAGTTTATTGAGATTTTAGGAGAAGAAAGAAAGTGGAGAAGGCTGCTAGAGAGGCCTAAAGCTGAAAAGAAATTGGCCTTTTGCTAGTACGCTGTTTTGTTTGCAGGGGTCCGTGATGTGAGTAGTCTGAATGCTGAGAGTTCCTTGGCTGACTTGGGCTTGGATTCCTTGATGGGTGTGGAGGTGCGCCAGATGC
The DNA here is from genome assembly GCA_013397725.1 of Rhagologus leucostigma. Lineage (NCBI taxonomy): Eukaryota > Metazoa > Chordata > Aves > Passeriformes > Rhagologus > Rhagologus leucostigma. The sequence goes on from VZTD01004861.1 coordinate 121,026, forward strand.
TGGAGAGAGACTATGACATCATTATGACCATGAGAGAAATTCGACTCCTTACGATCAACAAACTGCGTGAACTTTCTTCCAAGTCCGGGACAGCAGAGGGTAGAGTGTCTGGATTAGGATTGCTACCAGTCACCTGAGTCCAAATAATTAAACTCCCAATCGGTTGCTTTCATCTCTAGTGACATAAACCTCTATCAGATCATGGAGTAAAGTTATAATTGAATAGCTCTTAAGTGACAGACATGTCTCAGAAGTGTATTGACCACTGGGACAGGCCCGTCATTTCTGGGGGCAGGGTGTATGAGCAAGTGTGAAAGCTGCTTTCTTGCTTGGCTAGCAGCTGCATGCATGAGTATTCTTATGCAGCTGTGTGTGGGATGCAATTTGAGACCTTTTACTTGTCTGGGGAATAAACAATGTAATGTCATGCTTACAGGTAGCTAAAAGCATATGCAATTGCTGCAGAGCAACTGACAGTTGGAAGAGCCCTGTGTCTGTGACCTGATGATGTAGTGAGGCAATGGGCTAATCTAGAGCAGCCTTGAGGTTGTCCGTTAGGACCATGGCTACATGACCAAGACTGACCCTGAAGCTAATTGGGTTTGTCTGGTGTGCTTTCCTTCAAAGAGCTGAAGTCATCCCCACTGATGAAGACAGGCCCAGGTGAACCTCCAAAACTAGATTTGAACAACTTACTGGTGAACCCAGAAGGGCCAACAATCACTCGTCTCAATGATGTTCAGAGCATGGAGCGCCCTCTTTTCCTTGTTCACCCCATTGAAGGATCCATTGCAGTTTTCTACACTCTGGCCTCCAGACTTCACATGCCCTGCTATGGGCTCCAGTGCACAAAAGGTATCTCAGTTCTTCAGCATCTTGAATTTGCAAACAAAACATTCTGAACTGTAGTTGCTTATAGAGAGGGCTTTGTTTCTAGACTATTAAACTTGGAGGAACAAGTATCAGGCCTATTAGTCTGCATAGGGTCATGTCAAACATCCCCAGGTATCAAGAGGAGTAATAGATTAGATTGAAGAGTTTATATATGCAAAAGTCAAAGCATCCTATTCAACCTGTTCCTGGAAAGCAGGAATATTACTATTACTTCTCCTAAGTGCAAGTTGTTAACCATAATTTAGTAATTTACCTGCAAAGTAACCTGGATGTTTCCATCAGGGTTGTTTCTGAGTGCATGAAAAGATACTTGTCTCTGCCAGTGTCTTCTCACCAGTCTGTTTCTAACTCACTTCCATGTTCCAGCTGCTCCCTTGGACAGCATCCAAAGCCTGGCAGCCTATTACATTGATTGCATGAAGCAGATACAGTCTGAAGGACCTTACCGCATTGCTGGATACTCTTTTGGTGCCTGTGTAGCCTTTGAAATGTGCTCCCAACTGCAAGCACAACAAAATGCTTCCCATGCATTCAACAGTTTATTCCTTTTTGATGGGTCTCATTCCTTTGTGGCAGCATATACCCAGGTAAGGGGCACAAAGAGAATCTTCTTTGTGGGGACTATCGTCTCTCATCAGGGCTCATTTTTCTCAGAGCTTACTATTCTAGATATGAGTAATCTGAAAAGCTGACAGACTTTTCTTCACAGGGATTTTGGAAGACAGCTGTAGACAGTGGATGCTTAGAAATGGCTGAAGGGTAGAAGCACATGAGAGGTGGTCTTCATTAAATGGCAAGAGCTCAGGCACAAATGTTGCTCTTGCTATGATAAATCATAACATTAGTATGTCTTCTGGGAAGATCCTGGTGCCTGCAAGTCAAGATCCTCTTGTAGTGGTGTGAGGAAATCTTGCTTAAGGCTTCCCTTTCATTTTCATTGTACTTTAGAGAATACTAGGCTCTTGGTAATTGCCACCTGTGGATTTGCTTTCTAATCTGTCCTCAAGGGATTTCCCCCCTTCCTTTTTTTCCCAGTTCACACCTTTGGTTCTGTAATTGTTTTTATCTGGCTTTTAATGTCAGGCACATCCCTCTCGCGTTCAAACTGTATTCTTCTCCTTTCCAGAGCTACAGAGCCAAACTGACCCAAGGAAATGAGGCTGCACTGGAGACTGAAGCACTGTGTGCCTTTGTTCAGCAATTTACGGGCACTGAATACAATAAGGTACTGTTTCTTATTTTCAAGATTTATATGTCTTTATATTGCACAAGAGGCGTGTGGTTTTTTGTTTAATGGAGATGGATTCTCAGCTGTCGAGAATTGGACTTGTTGATAATGTGGAAAAAAAATGTTTATATTTCTAGCTGCTGGAGGTTCTTCTGCCCCTGAAAGATCTGGAGGCTCGTGTGAATGCTGCTGTAGACCTAATAACTGAGATGCATACAGACATCAATCGTGAAGCACTCAGCTTTGCTGCTACTTCATTTTACCATAAACTGAAGGCTGCTGACAAATATATACCAGACTCCAAGTATCATGGGAACGTGACACTGATGCGGGCAAAGTCTCACAATGAATACGAGGAAGGTCTAGGTAGAGACTATAAACTCTCAGAGGTCAGTCTCAGGCCCACTGGTGACTGTTGAATTTCTCCTGATATTTGGGGAAGCCAAAGAAAAGCATGGGAAATCATCCTTACTGAGGAAAAAAGGACAAAACCAACCTGAAAGAAATTATTGTTCTGCAGTTGTTGTGCTCTAACAAGAATTAGAAGTCTCCAAAAGCAAATGAGTTGATTGGTTCCAGGCATTTTCTGTGGGTAGTGAGGCCCAGAAAGTCTTGCCAGTATATAGGATGTGTTTTCTATAGCTGATTCTTGCAGCTCTCTAGAATGACTTTGGATAATAACAATGTTAAAAGAGAGCAACTTTCAGTCTCTCTTCACTGTAGACCCTAAAGTTAGTCCACTGAATGAGGACACCCTTCTGAAGAGCAAGTGTCAGTCTTCTGACAATAAAGGCAGCTTTTTCTCAGTTGCCTTTTTTTCACTTAGAAGCTAGTAGTTAGAAGTGGGTTTCCTGTGGGCTAAAAGAATTTGGGGTTTGGCCTGTAGTCCAGATAAGGTCACTGTTCTTTAGCCCTTGCTCACATACAAGGGTTAAGTTGGTGCAAATACCAGGGAAAAAGGAAGTGATTCTCAGAATTCCCTTCCTGCTTCTGGCATCTCCTATCCCTTCAAACATCTAATTTAGTCATTATTGATTCCAGGCTAACTTATATGTTACTAAAGTTACATCATGACCTTAAAGGGAGATTTCTGGTGGTGGTAGAAAGATTGGGGGGGGGTGTTTATTTGGTTTACTTAAGAGCTTAGAAGTAGCTACTTTTATCATTCATTCTTTGATATTGTAGGTAAATTATTCTTCTGGTACTAGGTTGGTTAACTTCTTCCTAGCTTATATTTGAGTGGGTCACCTGTCAGGCTGTCAGACGATTATGCTTTAAAACACTGGTTCCAAACAGTGCCCCACAGCTGATCTGTGAAAATGTGTCAGAGTAAAACTGGTGCTGTTTTTAACTGAATTTGATAGTATGAGTAACTTAGAAGACTGACAAACCCAAAGTGGCTAGGTGACTAGCTGGTAGTAAATTGTGAATGAAAAGTTTTTCTATTTCATACTTATGCAGGTATGCGATGGAAAAGTATCTGTCCATGTTATTGAAGGGGATCACCGCACCTTGCTGGAGGGAGATGGCGTTGAATCAATTATTGGGATCATCCACAGTTCACTGGCAGAGCCACGTGTCAGTGTCAGAGAGGGTTAACTTCTCCCTCCTCACTGTCAATGATGAAGAAAATGGCAACAACATTCCTAGTTATGACAGACCCCAAGGAACTCTTCCTGTTATTCAACATCTCATCTGCTCTGCTGCCAGAACTGGGAAGTCCAGCTGGACTCGATTGGTCTTTTTCTGTCTCTTTCTTGCTTATCCTTTCCTTTCCCAACTTTTGTGGGTTCTATCTCCTTCCTTTCCTATGGCTGTTTTTCCCCCCTAGTCTCCCTGTCCATGTGCTATCCACCTCCAACTGTAGTGCTGTGACGCTGTCACTGTGCACTGCAATGGGGGTTCCCCGCAGATGGTTGCTTCCTACACCCTTGGCAGTACAAAAAACAAATTTAGGAGTAGATTTCTTGTGCTTTATATTGTTTTTGTCTTAACAGTATTCCAAAGGGTATGTGATAGCACTTGTTGACCAAGCCTAGTGAACAGGGAGAGGAGAGGAGCTGCAGCTGATTTTGGAGATACTTTTTGTCTGTGAAGAATCTGTCTGCAGTTTAGATCAGAAAGAGAATTCCATTGAGGGTTTTGTAACTATATTTTTTAATTTGCTATATTCTAAGTATTTATTGTGTCAAACCAGAGACTTCTTACTTGGTTTTAATTTATCGTGGGTTATAGGAGAAAAGAAACATCCCTTTCTGGAGGGGAAGGTTTATTCTACAAGGGAAAGTTGCCCATTTGTTAAACCAAAATGTATCTCTGAAATAATCTGGTTTCTTGTTTGTTTTGGTTTTTTTGTTTCTCCCACTGCCCTGCCCTTTTCAGAAAGGTATAGGTAGAAGGAAGGATTCTTGCCATCACGTACTCTTCAGAGGAGAGAGGGGCCTGGGGGGAGATAGGGTGGATGGTTTGACAGATGCCGCTGTTTTGAACAGCCTTAACTTGGGCATGATAAAAACAGGCAAAGCTGTCCCTAGGCAGGTACTTTGTGCAAGGTTCTGTGGCCCGCTGTATCAGAACCTTAGTAAAGCATTAAGATTATTACTTTACCTTATTCCCTCTCACTTCCAGTCTCACCACCCAATGAAAAATTTGGAATGGGGAGGGCAGGGAATAGAATTCTTTAACAATAACTGAAAAAATCCTCCCACCCCTGCTCTCCCATAATCAAAGCTCAGGCAAATATACAAGTATCTACCCAAAGCCACTATATATTTTATTTAGCACAGGGCTTGCTTAAGCCTCATGTATTCGTTTTCCTTTCAGTAATGAGACTGGAAATCCCACATAAGTTAGCTAAGTAATCAGTTTGATGGTCTTATTTTAAAATACGGTACCTTTTTAAAGGACACTTGCATAAAATTCAATTGAAAAAATTCTTGCCTTTGCTATGCTGGATCTGTCCTTTCCGAAATCAGTAAATCCTTGCTACGCTTATGATACAGAGGAGGCCTGGGTAGCAACAAAGCACCAACTAGGAGGAGCTATTGTGCTTCTCAGAACTGCTGTAAAATCCCGGTTCTCTCCATCTTCATCCCCCAGTGAAGTATCCTGGTAGTTGACAGGATACAGGAGCATTTCAGTGATGGGAACAGATGACTCTTCACTGCAGGTTCTGACCTAGTGTCTTTTGCTTATACCACCCTCTGTTGATAGTGGCTGGGGTTAACTGGTTTTAGTTTTATAAAGTATTTCTTTTGTGAAATCTGAAATAAAACAACATAATGTCCGCTTAAACCATTTTGAAATGTCTTGTTTGTTTTTCTTTTTTTTTTTCTTTTAATTAATACTTTTTGGTCTGAAGAGTGTCTTTTTGGCTTTCCTAGTATTAAACAGAATTCATCCCTGGTTGACTTTTGAATTATTTTCTACTACCCTTTCTCATGTTCCACCTGGAATCTCTCACTTCTTGGTATAAAGCAAAAACTGCTGCTGACAGATCTGATTTGTAGTCTGTGGAAATAATAATGAAGGCTTAGTATTCTGATGTTGCCTTTCCCTGGGCTTAAAATTAAAAGCTGAACACAGTTAGAAGGGAAAAAAGGGGTTTTACCTCGGTATTTATTTAAGGATCCTCAGGTGCACCACATCCAGGTAGAATGCACCAAAATGCACCCCAGAATGCACACCAAAAAATGCACACACACAATGATTCGCATATACAGTTATAGACCTTGCAAATTAGCATATCTATCAAAGATTCCCCAATGAGAGGCTCAAGAGGAACCTTCCCCCTGGATGCGCCTATCTTGGTTTACAGAATGTGTTCTGGAGAGGACCTTGGTGTCTGGCACTTTCTGACCCCCGACTGCGAGGCTTCCAAGATGTTTAGTCTCTTGGCTTAATGGAACTTTGGGTCTAAGCTAGTTATCAGACTTAGGGAATTACAAGTATGTGGGCTAAAACCACTAAGGATACATAAAAGGGTATATAAGAGGATATATAAGAGGGATATATGAAAGGGCAAAAAATCATCATGGCATTACTGAAGCATGGCTTCTTGTTGCCATGATTTTGGTACCTCAGTACAACCAATTTACAACCACGCTATTGAAGTGGAAACTCTTAGATGGGCTTTTATTTGCAGTATTGGCCATTAATACTCCTGCCTCAGTTTTCCCATCTGTAAAATGGGACAATGGTGTCTACTTCAGGGTCTCTCTGAGGGTTAGATAGGCAATGGGTATAAATGCTCTGAAGTTTTAGGTATGATGTCTAAGTGTTAGTAACAGAAGGAGGAAAGTGTGTAATGGGGGAAGGATACTGGATACAGATACTGGAGTGGCTATGTGAACAGCGTGCGTACCGTGAGACTTCATCTACTGCACTCTGTCTCTGCACCTACTGGCATAGGGTACTACATAAAACAAAACAAATGGGGACTAGATGGTTTGGTTTAACTACTGGCAGTTGTAGTGAGCCTGAAAAAAAAAGGTGAAGGAATCCTACTTGCGTCGGTTATATTTAAAACTGGAAGGAAAAAGAAAGGAGTGATAAACAGGTACAATAGTTCTGTGCTAAAGTGTGTAACTTATCTGAATGGGCTGTGTGGAGGGAGCAAGGACTAATGCTGTCCCATTGGTTGAAGCAGGAGTTTGACGAGTTCCCTGTATAAACAAATATGCATGGTTTAATCTAAGCAGAGCTTGAAGATACTGTTTTAGTCATAGAAGTTGCTTAAGAATTACTTACAGCTTATATGCTGTCAATGTTCTTGTGGTTATTTGCAAAGCAGAAGCTCATTTTGTTTAGGGCTTTTTTTCCCCATAATTATGTAATTATGAGCTGCTGCCATGTAACCCATTATATAACTGGCTGCTGAATACAGTGTGCCAAAAGTAAAAACCTTATTAGTGCTGGTATTGCTTGTTGTTTCTCAGTAGCCCATCACATTAGACAGAGGTAGAATAATATCAGAAGGCAAAATCCAATATTGCAGTATCTTATTTTGAAAAGACGAGGGCAGAAGTGAAGTCCCTAACACCTACCCTTCTCTGTGAAAAGTGGGGATTCTTGTCAGCTGATACATTCCATCCTTTTCAGCTAGCTTCTCACAGGCTTAAAGCATGCTGATCTTAATCTCAAGACTGAAGAACAGTTCTCTGACCGGGGAACTGTTAAGGCTCACAAATGCACATTGCCATTTTGAAATGATGGACCATATACCTTAAATCTGCAATAGGAAGAGTTCAAGAATGTATAGCACATAGCATATGCTGTCATCAGTATTAAAGCTATTATTTTCTTTTTCTAGTCTACCACCTTCCTGAAGGCAAAGAAATACACCTCTCTTACTGAAGATATTAGTTAAAAAAATGCAAGGGCCACAGTTTAATAGAACTGGTCACTTTAAATAGCACTACCAGAAAGCGAAGTTCACTGGTCCTGAGATGGAGACCAAGTAAAGCCCAAAACGGTTAAGGTAGAACAGGAAGCAGGTGTTTGTTTCTTCTGCACTTAAATAGGTTGCCAGACATCACACCTGCAAATCAGGGTCAAAAGAAAGAAAAAAAAATAACCCTGGAGCAGCTGCATTAGAGGAAAGGGGAGTGCTGATAGCAGGAGGGGAGAGGCTGTATATTTAAAATAGCAACCTCGTTCTTTAGGCCGCTGAGAGGTAATGAAAGATGGTAAAAAATAATTAGAAGCTTGAAACGTAATTATTTATTGCAGCAAGTTCATCACAGTCATGAGTGCTAGAAAGGTGAAGAGAGGGGGAAATACAGGCTTTGACAGTGAAGTTGAACTGAAGGCTTGTCAATGGACAGACTCTAACAGGCTTACTGAGCAATTGGAGTGTACATGTAACCCTGCTTAGGCTCTGGTGCTTTGTTATACGATTTTGTGTGAGTTTTTCTCTTGAAGAAAAGAAGTCCTGTAACTAAAGTTACATTGCTGTTTTGACTGGAGTAGAGATGCAGCATTTTTGATATTCTGGAAGGTATTGGCCGAGAGAAGCAGAAATCCTCCACAGTGCTCATCCTGGTGATGGTCAGTAGCTTTTTTAAATGATGCAAAATGAACGATTTTGTCATGGATCCTGTTATGTTTGGTTCAGTCAGGTGGACCATTTTCACCTCTCTGCCCCGACCATCCGACACCAAGGACAGGACAGGACAGGCCTCTCACTTAGTCCGAACTCTTGCAATGCTCAGTCACGGCGCTTCCTCTCGGCACCTGCTGCGGCAGAGGCCGAAGTGCTCAAAGACGCCCCCGTCGGGCCTCACACCCTGGGCTCAGGGACAAAGGACGGCAGTTGCTGCCGCCCGGGCCGCGCTGCGCGAGGACCGCACTGGCCGAGTGCCGGGGCTCCCTGCGCGGCCACGGCACGTGAGGGGAGATCGCCCACGCACGGCGCCACGGCAGCCGCCCCTCAGGCGCTGCGGCCGGCCCGGGCAG
>VZTD01004861.1:129608-156300 GCA_013397725.1 Rhagologus leucostigma
CTGCGCCTCTCCCGCGCGCGGCCCCTGCTGGCAGCGCCGACGTTTCTGGAGGGGACGGCGCGCGGCTGCACTGCTGAGCCGGCCGGAGCGAGATGGCGGTGGCACCGTCCGGCTGCGCCGGTGCCCGGCACGGGCTCAGCGGTCGCGACAGCCTGCGGGCTTCAGGCCGCGAGCCCCGGTGCGGCGGCGCGGGGCTGCAGCTGCCGCAACGCTGCACGGGCGAGCAGGCGGGAGATGCCGAAGCTGCGCGGGGAAGCCTTCTGGAGGGAGACGCTGCGGAGCGCCCACTACGTGGTGGCGCCCATGGTGGACCAGAGCGAGCTGGCCTGGAGGCTGCTGAGCCGCCGCCACGGCGCCCAGCTCTGCTACACACCAATGCTGCACGCCCAGGTCTTCCTCAGGGACGCCAACTACCGCCGCGAGAACCTCTACGGCGAGGCCTGTCCTGAGGACCGCCCGCTCATCGTGCAGGTGAGCGCAGCCGCCGCCCCGGCTCGCCCTGTCAGCCCCAGCACCAGGAGCGGCGGCGGCGGCGGCTGCCTGGAGGAGCTTCGCTGGGCTCACCGTGCGGTGCCGTTCTTGGGTAACGCTGAGGACGCAAGTCAGCATTGCCAAACGCACCCGCGCCATCCACCCCACTCGTGCTAACAAATCCAGGCGTTTTCCAAACGTGCGTGAGTTGAAGGTAGTCAGCCTCGTCCACATTTTAACGTGGTTACATAGCATGACCGAAATCTCATTTTCTTCATTTAAATACCGGTGACAGTAGTTCTCCAAAACTACTGAGCTCAGTGTTTAGCTATAGAGAAAGGCTGCAAGGAAGATAGGACAGACTTTAAAGCATGTGTTGCTTCTGCTTCTGGACTACTTTGTGATGTTTAGGTACTTCACTCTATCCCAAAGAAGGAAAGTGGCTTGTGGAGCTGGAGAATAGTGCAGGGAAAGACAGTTGTCATGAGCAAAGGAATTACTGATTTCCACATGTGGATCAGTTAAATGGATGAGGACTCTTTACCCTGGAAAAGAAGTGTCTCCCTTGACTGAGGGGAGAGATAAGAGAAGCCTGTGGAAGTATTACTGGCTTGAAGATGATGAATGGGAAACAAGTAAGCCTAGTGGTAGTTAAAAACTGCAGAATTCATTACTGTGGGATATACTGGATTCTGAAAGATTACGTGAGTTTAGAAAACAAATGAAGGAAAACACTTGAGGGTCTTTAGGTGCAACAAACACACCTTCTGCTTCCAAAGTCCTTAAGCTTCTGCTGTTCCCTAGACATCTTGGTGTTGACCTTTGATCTGTCTCAGTACACCTGTCACAGAATCACAGAATATTCTGAGTTGGAAGAGACCCACAAGGTACATCAAGTCCAACTCTTAAGTGAATTGCCTATACAGGGATAGAACTCGCAACCTTAGTGTTATTAGCGCCATGCTCTAACCAACTGAGCTAATCTCAGCATCTTGTACATTCTTCTTCTGTGGGAGGTAGTTTCTTTTGACACAGAAAAATACAAGTGGCAGAAATTCAAGTAGAAAGCTATGTCACAGATCTTCAGCTCAGTAAGCTGTGTGTTCTGGGTAACATTACCTGAAGAGGATCAGTTGCTGTGAGCTTGCTGTGTTACCCTTCTTCCCACTATCCACTACTGGACATACAGAACTAACTAATCTTTGGATTGATCTCGTGCAGCAGTCCTTACAGATTTGGTCACAGAGTCTCAGAATTAGATTAGGCAGAGGTACATCTGAGCTCAGCCTGCTCTGAAGACTTTGTTTACTGTGCTAACATTCTCATTATATGGCATGGTTGGAGGCTTTCCATAGTTTCAGTCATCTCAGAGAAAGCAAATTATTTTTTTGGTTTTAGTTGGTGTCAGTCATAATTTATGTAGGGCTGTAGGGTTTAAGGAACACCTTCTGCTCAGAAAGTGTTAGAGTTAAAATTTTGTTTCAAGTTTATGTAAAGACATGGTGGCATTGGTTCTTATTAAAAATGAGTTTTAGAAAAATCTGTTTAAAAGCATAAATGAGAAGAATAGTCTGTCTCTGTCCTCTTCAACAAAGAAGCTTCAAATTAACCTATTTTATAAATTTGCTTTTTGCACTGTGCTTTAAATGTAATATTAATTACATTCCGTTAAGACTGAGCATTAGACTATAGCCCATGTGTCTGTTTCACATTCCATGCTAATGGGAATTCATTTTAGAGACAGTTGTGCTTATTGGTTTCTACAAATACTGAGCTGTCTCCAGACCCAGAGATATTACGAGTAACTCTTTTCTTAAGCACCACCTTTCTGTATTAAAATTCTATAGCTGTTTGTTCTGCAGAGGATTTTGTTTCCAGTTATTCTTGGGTATCACATGTAAAATATTCATCTGATATTTCTTTGCCTCTTGAATGCTCATCTTTCTCATTTTATCATTTGAAGGTTGAGGATCTTTAGCTGGTAAGTGTCACAGATTTTGTTTGGGTTGGTTTTTTTTTCACAGAATCATAGAATATCCTCAGTTGTAAGGGATTCACAAAGTCCAGCTCCTGCACAGAACAGCCACCAGAATCCCACCAGTGTTGTCCAAATGCTCCTTGAGCTCTCGCAAGTTTAGGGCCATGACCACTGCCCTGGAGAGCTTGTTTCAGTGCCTGACCACCCTCTGGGGAAGAACTTTTTCCTGATATCCAGCCAAAACCTCCCCTGACACAGCCCCAGACATTCCCTCAGGTCCTGTCACTGGTCACAGAGAGCAGAGATCAGAGCTGTCCCTCTGCTGCCCCTTGTGAGGAAGTTATAAACTTCTATGGAGTCTCCCCTATGTCTCCTCTTCTCTAGGCTGAACAAGCCAAGTGACCTCAGCCACTCCTCGGATGGCCCCTCCAGACCCTTCACCATCTTTGTAGGCTCCTTTGGACACTCTCTAATAGCTTTGGATCTTTCATATATTGTGGTGCCCCAAACTGTCCCCAGGACTCAAGGTGATGCAGCCCCAGTGCAGAGCAGAGCAGGACAATCCCTTCCCCGGCCCAGCTGGTGATGCTGGAGCTGATGCCCCCCCAGGACACAGCTGGCCCTCCTGGCTGCCAGGGCAATGCTGACTCATATTCAACTTGCTATCAGCCAGGACCCCCAGGTCCCTTTCTGCAGTCCTGTTCTCCAGCCTCTTGTTCCCCAGTCTGTCTGTACATACAGAGTCACCCTGTCCCAGGTTCAGAATATGCTGCTTGTCTTTATTAAACTTCATATGGTTGGTGATTGCCTAGCCCTCTGATTATCAAGGTCTCTCTGCTGGGCCTCTGTGCCTTCCACGGAGTCGACAGCTCCTCCAATTTAGTATCCTCAGCAAGGTTACAAGTCATTTATGAAGCTGTTAAAGAGCTCTGGGCCTAAGGTGGAGCCCTGCGGAGCCCTAGTCATGACCAGTCACCAGCCTAATGTCATCCCAGTCACTATAACCCTTTGCACTTGACTTGTGAGCCAGTTGTTCACCCATCACACAATGTGTTTATCCAGCTGTGGCCTGGACATTTTGTCCAGAATGATCCTGTGAGAAACAGTATCAAATGCTTTACTGAAATCCAAAAGGATTACATCACATAGCTTCCTTTGATCATTTTGAGAAATAGTGTTTGGTATTATTAACTGTGCATATCTGCCTGTGTTCTGTAGCAGGTACTCGCTTCATAACTACATCATAACGTGTTGTCAGTACTTGAAGAAAACTACTGCCTGATTATTCCACTTCTCTTTGGTTTTCACAGTTCTGTGCCAATGATCCTGAAGTGTTTGTCCAAGCAGCACTGTTGGCTCAGGATTACTGTGATGCCATAGACCTAAATTTGGGTTGCCCCCAAATGATTGCAAAGAGAGGTACGTGCAAATCTGAACCCTGGATAAGCAGAGAAATGGCAAATGGTGTTTCAAACGTGAATGTTGGCAGTAAAATATCAAGAGGGCCAAATCAAGCCTTGGGGAGGGGCTGCAGTACTGCTGAAGTGAGACTTAGTTACACCCAAAGGGTAGCAGGTAACGCTTTGTAGTACCTAAAGCAAAAATTAGATATAATTAATTCCAATTTCTCTTAAGTGACAGCTCCTGTGTCTAGAATATCCTTCAGAAACAGTATTTTTAGTAAGAGCTTGATTTTCTTTCTGATTTCAGTTGCTCAAACAGCTTGTTTTTGAAAAACTGCACTTAAAATTACATCATTCAGACACTTAGGATTTCCTATTTCCCTGATACTTGCACAGAGTTTTTTCACAATAGTGTAGAAGAAGATGACACCTGCTGAATTCCTTAGACACCGCATGTTTGAAAACCAGAACCAGTGTTTGAAAATTTTGTATCAGTTAGGGTGTTGGGAAAAGATTTGTTCAGTAACTGCCCATTCTTCTTCTAAAATACCTTTAAAAGACTAATAGGAAATGATCAGTGGTGCAAATAGATCTTTCAGTCTGATCATCTTTTATCCTAATGGGATTTATTAAACATCTGGTATAAACCCTTAGAAGTTGGACTTTGAGCTGCCGGTGTCAACATATCAGCCTTAGGGACTACCAGTAAAAGTAGGGTGTGGGGATTCCTTGTTTATCCTGTAAATCTAGGGTGGCAGGGAGAACAGAATGATCCAACTCTTCCAGCTGGGGCCGGACAGAGCAACTCTGTTTCTGCCAGTGAGGCATATGAGTGTCTGGATCTTTGTGAGTGTTTATGAAAACTGTGCTTCAGGATCTTACTCTTCTGCACAAGTCTGTCATATGCTATTTTATCATAGGTCACTATGGAGCATTTCTGCAAGAGGAATGGGATCTTCTTCAGAGAATGAGTAAGTATGTAGAGAGGGAATAGGATGAACTAATTATTGAGAGGAGGTTAAGGATTTTGGGGGGAAGGAGGTGCATTGTGTTTCTTTGGGCAGAGTTGTGTTTGGGTTTTGAAGGGGCGGTTGCATTATTTTTTTTTTCTTTTTTTTAAAATTTCTTACTGTATTCCAGTGGCACTCTCAAGATACTTGGTGGTATCCCACTGCAAACTCACACTAGATCTGCTAAAAGACTTTTGTACCTGAAACAGACTTCAGGTGAAAGTGAGTTAATTAAGTTCCAGTCTCATATGACAGCTTAGTGGCTCTCCAACTCTAGAAACAGTAGAAGTCCCAGTGCCTTACTTTTTCACTTTGAGGTTCTAAGGTGCCAAGAGTCATGTTTCTGCTTGAAGCCACAGTTGCCCCTTTCTCATCAACTCCATGTATCTTTCTGTCATCAGCATAGCAAATTATGCCTTTCTTCTCCAAATTTGTGTAGGTTGTTTTCAGGCTATCCATAGCTGTTGTGAACAGTGTAATATTTTTTTTAAGAAATACATTTGTAACTGATATAAAAAGCAAGGTTTTGGTCATTTTGTAGAACTGAGAATGTGCCTTCACCCCACTTCAAAGCAAGTGCCAGAACCATGAAGATAGAGAGTCTTATTTCTGTTTGCATTCCTGGTGGTGTGGGGAATTTTGAGTGATGTTTGGCACAAAGACACTGCTGAGAACCTGGAAGATAGACAGTGCTTCCTTGCCCAGCATGTAATGTGGCTGTTGAGAAATATGCAAATCAAAATAGCCTCAAGGTATGAAGAGAACCCAGGTCATCAAGTTGGGTGAGAACCCAGGCTGTCTAGTAAGAGAGTTATCTTAGGCTGTCCTCTTCCTACTTCTTTCCCCAGCTGCCTTTAAAGTGGTGGAGCACTCTTTCCTGCTTGCACCTGTATACACCTTGCTTGCTCCTTTGAAAGGGTGATAGGAAGTACCTGTCATTAGAGCTCGTAGGATTTGAATTAGAAGACAGCAGGTGACTTCCTTCATTGTATATCCAAGCTCTGGAAGGAGAATTTCAGTCACACCATTACTCAGTGTTTTCCTGTTGGCTCTCTTTGTTAGCTCTCTTTTTAGTATTTTTGTGATTCCATGTACTGTGTAAGACTGGGAGTTTAACATGTTCTAGATTTCACCCTGACTCTATAACCTACATTTACTACTTGATTGCATCCACAGCCTACCTCACTTGATAAGCCTCTGTGTGCCATGGATAAGACTCTACTTATCATGATTATTTGGGTGATAATTTGCAAAGAAGTGAAGCACTTTTCGTAGGAAAGGTAGACAAGCAAGTGTTAATGTTGGAGGAGTACAATAGCCTGTAATGATAATAAACTTGTGTCAATAATTAAGTTGTGAGGGGTGGTCTTTGAAAGTGAAGGCTTGATGCAGTGGAAATGTTAGGGCTATTAAATGAGTGACTGTTTTATGCCACCTTGTTAGGATGCAGATTTTGTGCTTCATGTTTGTGTTACTGTTATGTGATTAAACTATGCAATAAGGATTGCAGAGGACACTGCTGATTTTTTAAGCTGTGAGAGCTGCATAGCATTAACTTCTCAGGCTTTTTCCATACCACACCCAGTATCAGATCTTGAGGAGAGCAGACACTTTTCATAGCATTGTGCAGCCCACTTACCTGTCTTTTCAATCTTTCTCAGTTTTACTGGCTAACGAGAAGCTCTCTGTTCCCATCACATGCAAAATCCGCGTTTTCCCAGACATTGACAAGACAGTGAAGTATGCACAGATGCTGGAGAAAGCTGGCTGCCAGGTAAGAAGGCAGCTGCTCCCTCTACTCTTGCACTGGCCACATATTTTTGTTTGAAGTATCTGATGACCAGTTCTTGGTATACTGTGGAGATGAATGGGCTGCATTATTTTGCAGACAGAGTAAACAGGATGCAGACAGATTCCGTGTGTTTGTAGTCCTAAGCCGCAGGTCAGTAGTGTGGTACAGAAGACATGATGATTTCAGAGCCTCTTGTAATCACTGCACTGTGCAGTGTCCTTCACTGTGGTCGAGCATCTCAGTCTTCACATAGTGCTGCAGGAGGCAGTGTGAATGCATGAAATCCACAGTACTGTAGAAAACAAAGGGTATCAAAAGGTATCACTAGAAGAAATAGGCAGCCTTCTAGGATTTAACTCCAGTTAAATTGGAAGAGATGGTCTGTAGTTAGAGACAGTACTGACAGTATTTGGACCTTCTGCTGAGGAGAAAGCTAGATCAATATATCACAAAATCCAAAGCGAATCACAAATGGAATCCAGTGCAAAAGGAAATCTGTAGGTTTTCCCATGATACAATCTTGTCATGCCATGGAGTAGCAAGATGAAAGGAGCCTAAGACCACGCCACGGGAGGTGAGCTGCCGATATCTTTCTGTGTTGCTAAGGTCTGTGCACTGTTGAAATAGCAGCAGGAACTCAGTGGCATCCATGAAGTGTAGGGGGTGAAAGGAAATTTTTGTCAGTGGATTTATTCCAGTGGTTCATACACGTGGAAAGTAAATGTAATTTTGTGTTCCAGCTGCTGACTGTGCATGGCCGTACTAAAGAACAGAAAGGACCACTTGCTGGTGTGGCATCTTGGGAGCACATTCAAGCTGTAAGGTTAGTGAGCAGTACCAGTCTTAGTGGATTCCTTCTAACACTCTGGATTTTAAGCAGAGTGTACAGTAGCATTGAAGAACAAACAAATTTGTGTGACAGGAGGAGAATTTTTGGGTTGACTCTAATTCTCAGCTTTATCCAACTGCTTTATTCACTGGTATAGAAAAGCTGTAAACATTCCTGTATTTGCAAATGGAAACATCCAGTGTCTCAGCGATGTGGAAGAATGTATCCGTAAGACAGGAGTACATGGCGTCATGAGTGCAGGTAAAGAAAATGAACTTTTACTCATAACAGATGAGAATATGAATTGTTTCTTCTTCTCTTAGCAGCCCCAGATACATTTATTAAAAACTTGTATCAGATTGACTTGGTGAACAGCTTTGCTTGACAGCTGAGTGGACATTCTCTCTCCTCTTATACTGGCCATCTCGTACCAGGACCAGGAATCACTTAAAATTTGTAAGAATTGTTATGTCAGACTTGCAGTACCATTGACTAGACAGCTCAAATCTAATTACTTGACAAAGGCACATGGGGCTCCTGTTGTCCTGGAATATTTTCGTGACATCTGTTAATCAATGGAACAGTTTTTCAATGGTTCTTAATGAACTAAGTTCATCTGCGGATTAATATTCCTGCAGGTGGTTCATGTTGGGTTGGAACAAGAAAGAATTGACATAACTTCCTAGAGGAAGAGCCAGGATAGGCAAGAGAAATAGCTTCTAATCACTCACACAGTTCAAGAGAGGTTGTAGAGTATTGGTTTTAGAAAATACTGGTTAACAAAAGGCTTGTGAAGCCAGTAGAGAAAAGCACAGTGTATCTGTAAAAGCTGTAAAGCTGTATCTGTGAACTGAGGCCAGACAAATATCAATACAGACATAAGGCAAGACACCTGTCATTTCAGTATTTAACCACTGGGCAACAAAAGCAGTGATTTCTCTATTTAATAATTGGTTTACTGTCTTTGTGTCAAGGTTAGATGCCTTTCTAGAAACTGTACTTTAATTAGGTATGAGCTGTTTGGCGCAATTAGGAATTGTATAGTGAAATATAGTATCCCAAGGTCAGGCTAGAGTTTCACGGACCCTGTGTTCCTCTTTGAGTATGTGGGTGATGTGTCTGTGGCTGTAGAATCACAAGAGAGATGATCAAACTCCAGAGCAGAGATTTTGGCCTTTGTTTCAATCCTGAAATGAAAATTTGAGTATTTCTTTTTGTTCCCTAGAAGGTAATCTTCATAACCCAGCTTTGTTTGAGGGCCGGAACCCATTGGTATGGGAGATGGCTGAGGAGTATCTGGAGATAGTGCGGAAATACCCTTGTCCATTGTCTTATGTTAGGGCTCATCTCTTCAAGCTCTGGCATCACACGTGAGTATCTCCATAGAACTCTTAATGTTTTCAGGGCTCATCCTGCTTAGCAAGTGTCTGGGTTTTCTGGACAAGGATTTGTTTGGCCAGAATGAGTATGCTGCAAGGTTTTCTTTCCTGGACCTGGCTGGAGAGGGTGTGGGCTGAGGCCTTTACCCTTCACTTCGTATCTGGGAAACAGTGCATGGGGAATGAACAAGTGGCCACAAGATCAGCCAGGGCGTGAGCTCACAGCACACCAGTGGCCGTGTGGTAATTGCCCATATGCACACACACACTTCATGGCAAACACAAGTTAACTATCTCCTTGTGAGGCAAAGCACCGTTGCATTTATTGTGGAGTAAGAGCATGGCTGTGGGCAGTTACTGAGAAGCAGCTGATGCAATGTACATTCGTCAAAGTACCTTGGTTGTCTGCCAAGTACTTATCTAGAAGAGAGATAGGTGTGCTTTTCTCTGGACTTACAAGGGAGAACATAAGCTTCTACCAAAGGCAAATGCATCAGGAAAAGTGTATAAAATGCTTTTATAAAGTTATTTTTAGTTGATCTCAGTCTAAATATAACTTGATGTTTGGGATTTGCCTCAGGCTTCAAGTTCACCAGCATCTGCGTGAAGAATTAGCAAAAGTGAAGACTCTAGAGGGCATTGTAGATGTCAACAGGGAGCTGAAACTGCGATGCCAGGTACCAAGATGGGCCCTAATCTCCCAGAACAGCACTGCCTGCACTTGGTGGGAATGTACCAAGTATGTCATGCAGTTGAGATCCATTGGTCACTTTTCTGGGACTTTGTGGCTTACTAACCTTGATATTGGTAGCTTACTACAGTAGCATCCCCTTAAGCCTGGACAACTTTATGTGGGATAAAGTTGATTTAGGACTTACAAATGTGCTTCAGTTTATCTGTCTTAGATGGTTTTTTTGCCTATATGTAATTGTCAGTAATTGTTAGCTTAAATTTCAGTTTGTGATTTTCTGGAGTTTGAAGTGTTACTTAGTGTATTTCCTGACAACTCCAGGAAAACTGACTGTGACTCTATGCTGCAGGAAGAAATAGCTAATCAGAAAGAAGGAGAAAAGCCAAAAGAAGGGTTGCGTTTTTTCCACTGGATCTGTCAGCCATACATCAGGCCAGGGTGAGTTACCTATTTTGATACTTACAGGTACTCATAGGCCTTTCCCACCCATACCATCAGTATCAGCCATTGATTCTGTTCTAGGAGCTTACATTCATTAAAAAATGTTAAGACTTTGGATTATTTTTATTCCAGTTTGGTTTTTTCCTAGCTATTGCTTTGTTTGTAGGGATGTTGCTCATTGTTTGCATCTTCTCCTTTGGATCCTCCTCAAATTTCTCTCTCTCTCTGGAAAGTAAAAATCAGGAATCCCACTGCAGCTCAGAACAAGAACCTGATGTGCAGCAAATATGCTACCTGACAGTGCTTTATTGTTACCAGCAACATGAATGTTGCTGGTAACTGCTATGGTAGCAAAGAAGAGAACTAAATTGTATTCTATAAAGGATGCTTGTAAAGTATGGACAAGTTTTTCAGGTAGCTTATTCCCTTTCTGCTGAAAATTGGGCTGAAGAAGAGAACAAGTGTGTCAAGATTAATACTTAAGTAAATACTTAAAAAATGCTTAAGTAAAACCTGGGAATAACAGGTGCCTAATTACACTGGCCAACTTTAATTGGCTTTCCAACTGATATATCTGATAGTGTGTCTGTTATTAAATGCCAGCGTTAACCAAAAAATTTAGGTTTTTCTATCCCACTTCTACACTTCCTTGTAGCCATGACAGAAAGGTTTATGGTTTACCCAGATTGCTGTAAACCAAAATAATGGTCAGGGAACAGCTACTTCTTCCCTCCAGCCACCTTACAATGAAATTCACTGTTTCAGGCCAAAGGAGAGATGCAGGGAGAATGGAGACAGTGGAACTGAGAAAGGTGTGCGAGGGAAACGTGCTCTGGAAGAAGAGGAAGATGGAAATTCTGAGCTTCTGTCAAAGAATAAACAAAAAAAGAAGTTAAGAAATCCAAATAAAAGCTTTGATCCATCTTTAAAACGTAAGTTCCGTTTATTGGCATAAATGTATGGAGAGCTGCTGATACCACTTTTGACATAAACTGCCACTAAGAATTTTCCTTGCTTGTGTATTTGTAGAAACTTCTTGAAAAAGAGGGGGAATTGTTGGGAAATTTCAATAGCAGGCAATGTGATTCAAATAATGTTCACTAGTAAAGGAAACAAGGATCAAAGTAGTAAGTCACTGATTCTCTCTAAGCATCTTTTTAAGATCAAAATGGTTTACAAACTGAATTGTAGCTGTCACTAGCATTTGAAATGGAAATTTTGTATGAATTTCAAGCTGATGTAATCCTGTTTTATGCTTGACTTGAGGATTAAAATTTTCTATGTTTGGATTTAGCTTAGAGGCACCTAAAAATTCAAAGTATCTTTACCTTGTTATTATCAAGTATATTAGTATCTTTACATTGTTATTTGAGGTACTGTATTTTTATTTCAAAAAGACTCTCTGGCTAGAAAAGCACCAAGCTTTGTCTGGTCCTGATTTTTTTTTTAATTTACTTCTTCCTCATAAAAATACCATTGCTGAAAACAGCTTTCTCTCTCTCTCTCTCTCTCTCTCTCAGCCAAATATGCAAAATGTGATCAATGTGGAAACCCTAAGGTAAGTCAGTACAAGTGTCTATAAAAGCATTTCTGTTAAATTGAAATTAAATGACCATGTAGGGTTAATTGCGCAATGTCTGGATGGAGATAAGTGACAAGTGGTGTCCCTCAGGGGTCTGTACTGGGACCAGCACTGTTCAGTGTCTCCATCAATGATGTGGACAGTGGGATCAAGAGTGCCCTCAGCACATTTGCAGATGACACCAAGCTGAGTGAAGTGGTGACACATCTGAGGGACAGGGCCATCCAGAGGGACCTGGACAAGCTCAAGCAGTGGCCTATGGGAACCTCTGAGGTTTAACAAGGCCAAATGCAAGATTCTGCACTTGGGTCAGGGCAATCTGGGTATCAAATCCAGGCTGGGGGATGAACAGATTGAGAGCGGCCCTGCCCAGAAGGACTTTGGGGTGCTGGTGAATGAGAGGCTGGTCATGACTCAGCAATGTGCACTCACAGCCCAGAAACCACCTGTGTTCTAGGCTGCATCAGAAGCAGCGTGGGCAGCAGGTCAAGGGCTGGGGGGATTCTGTGCCTTTACTCTGCTCTTGTGAGACTCCCACCTGGCATCCAGCTCTGGGACCCTTGGCACAGGAGACACATGGAGCTGTTAGGGCAGGCCCAGAGGAGGCTACAAAGATGACTGAAGGATGGAGCCCCTCTAGCATGGAGACAGGCTGAGAGAGTGGGAGGTGTTCAGCCTGGAGAAGAGAAGGCTCTGTGAAGCCTCACTGCCTCTTCCAGTGCCTAAAGGGGACTTAAAAGAAAGACAGCGATGGACTTTTTAGCAGGGCCTGTTGCAGTAGGACAAGGGGTGATGGGTTTAAAGTAAAAGAGAGTAGATTCAGACTAGATATGCCTTAGATTAGAAGTAATTTTTTATGGTGAGGCAGTGGCCCAGGTTGCCCAGAGAGGTTGTGGATGCCCCATTCCTGGAAACATTCAAGGTCAGGTTGGACAGGGCTCTGAGCAACCTGATCTAGTTGAAAATGTTCCTGCTCTTTGCAGGGGGTTGGAGTAGGTGGCCTCTAAAGGCTCCTTCCAACCCAAACTATTCTATGATTCTATTCTGTTATTCAAAATCCTGAGGTAGGTTCGTGCCGGTGCCCAGTCACGCAGGTGCGTACCAAGTCCTGCTGATAAGTGTGTGTGTGGGGAGGAAAGTCCATATGTGGACAAAAGCTTTTTAACTATTAACTGTAACCAATCTCTGAGGTTGAAGGTGCTGCACAAAAATCCCTAACATATATAGGTTCTTTGAGAGAATTTGCCTTCCTCTCCAAAAAAAGTGCTGTCTTACTGCTGCTGAGGGTATTTATTGTTAAGACAGTTGAGTGAGTTAATTGAACTTCCCAAGATACCTTGGAAACAAATCTCCAAACTTCCACACACGTATGACACATGTATTTTACTGTGAAATGAAAAACAACCCCCCTCTTACTATGGTTAGTGGTGGGTGGAGTTTTTCTGCAAAGTGAAAATTTTAAAAACTGGTGTGGTTCTTAATGTACTAATAAAAAAACTTTAACTGTCATCCCAGTACAGTCTGTTGTGTCAGGCAGCATCTGCAGCTCTGGTTTGTGTTGCGTTTGGACCTCTGCCTTTATCAAAACAAGCATAAGCACCTCCTCATCCTCCATTCTGCCTTTGCAGCAGATTAACATTGGCTTTCACTATTAGAAATGACGCAGCTGGTTTACAGGTTCTGTATTGAAATTTCAAATATTTGATATTTGCAGAGAGTTTGTTTTGCTTTTGCTTGTTTATTTTTTCCCTAAGGGAACATAGCTGTTTGCTTGGCAGGGTAGTGTTGCTGAGCTGTGTGAGCAGAGTGTATTTATTGCTGCTAATATACCTTTAAAGCAGGGTGTAAGATGCAACTAATTTTGTGTTCTAGCTTAAAAATTAGCATTACAGCTCGGAGGGTGGGGGAGCCTGCAACACAAGCATGTGATGTTGCTCCCTGTTGTAACACTGTTAACTGCAGTGCAGCAGTAGAAGCCAGCTGGGGCTCAATTTGAAGCTGCAGCTACTGAAGAAAATGGGAAATTTTTTTTGCTGTGTTCATTATAGGGAAAACATTGAGCACTGGGCTGGGCTGCTTTCAAACAGCCATCCTGTTTCATAGCTGATCCAGGTGACATCGCTTGGTGCATAAACCAGGATTGTCTGCAGCAGGGCTTAGACTTATTTTTGTTTTGCTCTTGCATCACTGTAATGTTGCAGGCAGCCCCTGAAATCTTCTGAATAGCCCTGTAATTTATTTTTTCCCCCTAGATTATAAGTTTCTGAGATATGTCATGAAATGGGGTGGGGGGTGTGGAGGTGTGGAGAGGAAGAAAAAGGAGAAGGAACTCAACTAAAGCCTCCCTAAACATGTAGGATTTTCTGACTGGGGTGGAGGGAGCCATGCTCAGCATCACTCCCCTTTTCTAAAATGTGTGTGAGCAAAGCACCCTAGAGACCCAGGCTCGTATCACCGCATCAGCAGTTAGCCAAGACTCAGCTGCTGCTGTCCCCTCAGGGTCGTACATTATACTTGAATAAATACACAAGTGTATTTTAAGATGCAAGTAGGGAAGTAATTCTGGTGGTAACATATTTTAGGCATAGCTGCAGATGGTGGCACATGTCAGGCACTGTGTTTCATGTTGCAGAGAACTGGAGCAAGCTCACGAGCACCAAATGTGCTCATGCTTGTTGCAGAGGGCTTATGGCATGTGCCTGCTTGTGGTGGGTAACTTGGGCTGCCCAACAGGCTATGGGGGTTGCACACGTTGAGTGTGGATTTTTTTTTGGTTGGTTGGAGTTTTTTGTTCTTCATGTGCAAATAGTTATGTGCAAACAGTTGATAGCCCCCAATATGACATCAACTCTGTCATCTTCGTTAGGTTGAGTACATGGTTTTTTTCCGAAGATCTGACAGTGCAGAGCTATATTGTTACTTATTATAGTAAGCAGTAATAATTTTATTTTCACTGACACAAGCCTCTTTATACCGCTATCCCAACCCAGGGTAATAAATGTGTGTTTAACATGTGCCGAGGATGCTGTAAGAAAAGAGCATTCAAGGAGACAGCAGATTGTCCAGGTAAGTGTACCTAGCCTTACCAGGCATCAAGCAAACATTTTCATCTCCCATGTATATTCATTACTTTAATCTTTGGGTTATGGGGTGTAGGTGAGTGTTAAAATCTACATCCATAGCTATCTCAAAGTTTATAGTACCATTTTAAAAGACTGCTCTTCCTTCTCTGTATGTTATTTCTCCTGCTTCCAAAGCCTTGGAATGCAGTTTCCAGTCTGTGAGGACCCATTCTTTATAAGGAATGAGGTATTCTGTTTACCACTGTAGTCATCACATTTCAGGATGTTGGTTTGGGGTTTTTTCCCCCTTTTGCTTTTTCAGGTCATGGATTACTTTTTAAGACCAAGTATGAAAAATCCCTTTCATGGCAGCACAGTCAAAGAGGAATTCAAACCCCAGAGATCGGTCAGAGAGGAGATGCAGATGTGGGGGAGACAGCAGTGCTGAAGGAGGCTGGTGACAGTACAGGGTGAAGCTTTGGAAATGAACAGTCCAAGAGCTCCTGCCAGACCACTACTTCCCTGGGCCAAAGAATGTGTCATCTCTAGCTCACTGTCAGCTGTGTGAACTTGTTCCACGTGATTACATTCTGGAAAAGTTTTATTTAAGTAAAAAACCTGCTTACTCAGGGAATTATCCTGCATTTGAAATAAAAGAGATGCAATTAAATGTCTCATGCTGTATTTTAAAGACTGAAAATGCTGCATTTTTGGGTGGGGGCAATTTCTGTAAGCTGCCATTACACTCTGCCTCCTGTATGCTCATTAACCCTTCATGTTCTGTTTTTAATACTGGGGACTAAATTTATTGTATTAGAACAGCCTTCTGGCATGCAAAAAATAGCACTGTCAGTGACTTCCTCACTAACAGAAAATGTATCATATCTGTTAGCGTTTTAGTAGGCCATATTTTCAATGCAGAAAGGAATGCAGCAGTACTTGGAAAATGTGAATGTAAAACTGTAAGATCTTGCTATAGCCACATTAACAATTATTAGTTTCTTACAGTGTGATGAAACTTAACTGTCTTCCATGAGCCAAAGGTTGGGGGAGGATGAAATCTCTATTTTAACAGAGAGAGTTGTCTAAAAATATGTGTGAAGTTAGAACCAAGTCCATGAACATTTCCCTGCTCGAGGTCTCATACTTCATTATGTGATCATTCATCCTTCCCAGCTGATAAATTCTGAGAGATGTGTGACAAAACCAGATGCAGGTCTACACGTGTCTTTTTTAAAGATGGAAACTTGAAACCACCTCTCCCAGCTCCTGTGGAAATAGTCCACTTCTTCCCTTGCACAGGCACACATGCTAAAGCTGTCAAGTATTCTGAGTTCCCTGGTCTGTTCCCCCCTCTCATAGTAAAAAGGCTGAATATTCATTATCCTAGAATTTCAAACTATTTAACTGACCTCTTCCCATTTACAGTTTCCCAAAAATATCAGAAAGCTCAGTCATTCTCCTGCTCACTGCACCAGAGAAAATTTACAAAGTCCAAAAAGGCGAAACAGCCAGTTCCAGCACAAGAGAACCGGGGCTGTGTGAGGAATTCGGCTTATCTTCTTACCCACACAGAGAGATTTTAGATCACACCTCCCTCTCACAACTACAGTCTCATCACAGAATCACCAGTGTGAAGGAACAATCAAGCTGGCTTTAGGCTCTTAAATTCAAGAGGGGCCTTATGCTTGAGAATATTAATTGGACACCTTTCTATAAAGAATTAGTATTTAAGGTATATTTGTCCCTTCCCCCATCCCAAGGGGGGTTTCTTAACAAGCACAATGGAGAAATGCAGACAGACCTCATCTTGTTCGCTCCTGTCCCTGGCATGGCTGGAGGCTGCCACATTCCTGACACAGGGCTGGAAAACGGCCGTTTGGCACTGCAACATAGACCCACCTCACCATGCTAATGGAAAAAAGTTTCAACCGGAACTTTCAACAGCCATGCTAGAAGATGCCAGCCTTACTAAGGCTACTAAGGCAAAGCTGTCCAGATGATCCATGGCTCACTAACCAATGACTGTGAACTCGGAGGCCTAATTACAACATGAGCAAAGCCAAGCCCGTTACTGTTCACATTGGGCACACCTGCACCTGCACGAACAAGGGATTACTTTCAGTCTAGGCAATATACTAACTATCCCGTTTAATCAAAAAATGGTAGTCTGCCACCTTGGCAAGGTCATGGCCTACTTTGTTTCTATTTCACAGGCCCTTAAGAAGATATACACGATTTAATTTTAATGGGGTAGGGGGAGGAAACGGCTGTGCCCTGAGTGTAGAATGATGCTGAAAATGATGCTCAGTCTTCAGGTTTGAGGGGAAATGGATTCTCATATCTAAATTATTTTCAGAGGCACACCAGAAAAAGTTGGGGTATTTCACCTGACAAAAAAGAAAGGCAATTGCCTTTATTTGACAAATAGGTTGTGAAATGAGATATGAGAAAAATATGTTTAAAAATTTTAAAGACAAAAAGTGCATCAAAACAAAGACTGAAACTCTGAGATTTCAGCACGTATTTACGGGGTACAAACTTTATGTGCAGAGGGTTCACAGTTTTATTAACTACAGGCACAGGGAGTACAATAGTCAAAGCTAGAGTTGAAGGCTTAGAGAACTGAAACAATAGTACCTGTAGGGTCAGGGACAAAAAGAATACCCAGCCTGATCTACCACCTAAGCCAGATTTTTCAGGTCCTGCCACTTGAATTCTTATTTGAATTAGACCATCTCTTGCTAATGCAGCTGCCCTTCAGTCTTTAGCTTTAATAACTCTACTGAAGCCTAAGCTTGAATTATTTCTTTGCTGTCAAGAAACTTAAGTGCATTATGAATTTAGCAAGCTTCTAATTACTGAACCTTGTACATTTTCTCTTAGAGCTTGACATGCCCTAGTAGCCAGTTTCTGTTCCCTTTCTAATTAATTTAGCCTGATCAGGTTATCCTATGAGAGAATCTAAAGCTACACAGCAACCCTATGAAATGTTGAATGGAGTTCAGAGATCCATAGGACCACAGAAGCCAAAATAACATCAGTTTAAGTACAAAGCTCATTTGCAAAGTAGACAGTAATCCTTTCCCTATTCCCTAATAGCATCGGAGGAAGCAAAAGTCAGTTCCACACCAGTTTGGTGGTTTTTACCCTACTGCAAATTCACAGCTGATGGAATACTGGAGAAGTGATACATTGACTTGTCTCAGCCTCAGCTGTCACAAGCAGGTGGTATAAAAAATACTAAGAGCGCTGTCCTGTGCAGCACACTGCTGCCCCACTGCTATCTGCTTCATATAAAGAGTAAATGAAGAAGATGGCAGAAGAATCTCAAATAGTCAAATTAAGTTGGCTGAGACTTTAAAAGAAAAATAAATCAGTTCTTGACAACCACTTTCTACTGATACACAATGGGTCTTCATCAGAAGCATTGTTGCTATTATTAAAGCTTCCTCATTTATTTTTTTCTGAAAGTTTATATTACATTGCACGCATCAGAAGTAATACCTTATTCAGCAGGAGTTTTGGGAGCTATCCAGAGGATGGAACAATGCTGAGACCATTGCTGCAGAGTCCCAGGAGAGGTGTACAGATCACACCCACATGGCCTGGGGCAAAGACTGAACTGTTATTTTCTCCCTCACCCACTGACACCTTTCAGCCAATAGCAGCTCACAGACAATGCTGCACCAGCCATGGTCCATAATCACCTCTTACAGACCTCCCCCTGCCAAGCATAGCAGCACAGACCACTGTGCTGGACAAGTTCTGGGCAGATAATTACCAATCACCCCCAACTATAACACAAATCTCGTAACAGCAGTTTCTGCATTACCACGAAGAGTGATTGTGCTAATTAAACTGCCTTGGCCAAAAGAACAAGGTTCTTTCCAACTATTTTTCCTTTATTCCTAGCAAGGTCATGTAAAGAAAGCAGGATTTGCACTGCATGAGGAACCTGTCATGACCTACCACTGGCATTTCCTTAACAAAAAGGTGCTGCACAAGTTCATGAAATCCATATGAATGAGTTCCTCTGATCATATCTTAGACATACCAACATGCTACACATCCCATGAAACTTCATTCACTGAATGACCTTGGTGGTCACAGGGAATCACTGAAAATTCATTCTATGTGGGTCACTATTTCCCATTTATTACTTGGGAAATTACATAGAATTTAAGGTAAGAGTAATTTTTACTGGGGGAAACTACTTATGAATGCAATTTACCTAGAACTATATCCATACTGTGTTTGGGACTGGCAGGCAGTTAGTACTGAGGCAGGTGTTGGACAAAGTGTAGAAGAAATGTGCCTGGACAGCCCCAACTCCCATCTACAAGATCCTAAAGCAACAGCAGCTTCTTTCACAGGCTAAAGGAGAGAGTTACATGCCAGTAATTCTGCACAAAGCATCCACGATGCCAATGCAATAAAAGAGAAATGCTTGATCACTCCCAAAGAGGCTGCAAGCATTTTTTCCAGGAGGAGGAAAACTTATCACCTCTGCCCACGCTACGGAATGGCCTCGGGCCACAGCCAGAGCTGGAAACTGCTGTTGCCACCTTGTGGGCCCCTTGTGGCTGCTGAGGGATGTGTGATGCTGCTGGTGTCTGTAAGAACAGAGACTCTAGTCAGCTCAAGACATCACTGACCACTGAGGAGCCCTGCAGCAGAAATCCTCCAGCAAGGGACAGACGTCAGTCAATAAATACCGAGAGTGGAAGCACAGACAGCACCTGGTATGGTGCACTTCACTGGGATGCAAAACCATCTTCTAAAGAGCAGAGTGTAAGATCTTTTCCTTATAAATAGTAATACTGGCCCATTTGGGGAAGAAAGCAAGAATGTTTGAGTAGCATTTTAGGACTGAAAAGCTCTCCTTCAGCATGAACAGAAAGCATTACAATACTTTCCTTGCATTTCTTATAAGGATGTACAGCAATTTACCCAAGGACTCAACTTGCCTTTCTCACTAAACTGGCCATCAGTGATGCCTGACACCAAGTTCTTCCCTCAAAAATGGGAGAAATTTTCCACGCCAAAAGCAACCAAAGACCTCACAGAAACTACTGCTTCCATTTTCAGCACCTAAGTCATAAAAAGCGCGGAAAGCCAGTAGAGACCACTGTTGCTACAGGAACTTTGCTGTCCGAATGTTCCTTCAAACTGCATTTTCTTCACAGTTCATCCAAGCTACATCTCCAACCAGATCAGAAAGCAAAACACAATGGCCTATGAAACATCATGAAGCTTAGCAAAAAATCAATGGCTTGAGATCAAAATACCTAAAACCCAACTTTAACACAAAACTCCAAATACTCAGAAGCTTTTAAATCCTGCTGTTTAATGCACTAGATATAACAACTTATTTTTTTTAAAAAAGCATGAACACATTAACAGTAACATCCATAGTCAGTTACCAGACCAGTCAGGGCTGGAGCAAAATTCTCAGCTTGCCTTATGGATTAGATGAATACAAGGCTGCAGTGACTTCAGAAAATTCAGTGCATATCTCCTTTCATGAACACAGGAAGAACACACGCGCACACACACACCCCCCTGGGCTGCCACCTTTAACCCCTTTATAAAAGGAAAAGCAGAATAAATGCACCTGGAGAGTGGGCACCTAGACTAACTCTTTTTAGCGCTTCCACAAGACTTGAGTGGTGTTTTATGGCATTTATCCATTCTACCCAAAACAACTGTTGCAACTGTGGGGAAACCATCACACACTACGGCAGTAAGACTGGGCAAGCAGCAATATTTGCATGAAGTAGAGATTTACTGCTGTGATAACACTGGACCCCAAAGCCAGGTCACACACAAGTGGGAAACACATCAGGAAACAGTCCTTTGAAAACAGAGACCAGAGAGAGAGAGAACCTGGCTGCAGATAAACATAAAACCCTAAAATAAAGACCTGTGACTGAATGCACGGAAGCAATGCCATGTTTTCAGGTGCAGGTGAAAATTCTGCAAGAGTTTCTCTAAGGAAATCTCCTCCCCCATCAGAACTCTAGCTCCATAATTGAGAGCAATGCACTTGTAAGTTTATTTGGAAAACAGAAAGCTCAGCATTGCTCAAAATCAAGGCAATACTTCCAGGCCAGCAAAATTCATCTTATATCATGCCTGTCCATTCAACTAACTATTTTTGCAGCTTTGAAACAAGAAAACTAATAGCAGCTGAAAAACTCTCAACTCAGCATCTGTATGAATAACCTGACAGCTCTTTATGGAGTGGTGGAAGGAGAATGAAGATTTTCTACCAAAACTGAAATGATGACCCATTTACAGGGATGCTGTTTTTAAAAAGAATTTCTTTTCAAGGAGAATTGAAGTTATTGGAATATTCGTGTTATCCACCACCAGTCCTGACTCTCTCAACCCAAGCAAGAAGTGAGGGAGACAGGGACAGTTTGTGAAGCTCAGCAGTTAGTGGGTGAGACACTGGGTACAGTCCTGAGGGACCATTTCTTTTGGTAGTGCACGAAGTTTTTCACATGTTGGTGCTCATTCTGGATTGGCTGTTAGCTGGAGTGAGCTCCCCTTGGCTACCTTCCCTCGGAGGAGACTGCAACAAGACCAAAACACATCCTAGTTAGTGATGTGTAAATATTCTGCAGCCTGCTTCCCGAGAGACAAAATGAAGCACAGGTGAAGAACAGCAGGATGGCAGCAGGGGGAGAGCATACCCCCAGGTTCATTAATGATGGTTTTGTGTTAACAACTTCTACAGTTCATAAAAACTCTTCCTAAAAAAATCAAACCAGAACTTTTAAGCCACTCTTATTTACTATGTACAAGGTGCTGTTGGCCCCAGAAATTGAATCCTGTCTGGCATTTAGTAATCACATGGATTAATATACTGTAGAAATTAACACATTCTGTGCAGATGGCCTATTCTCCTTAAAGGCATCCTTTTCAAACTGCAACCCAGAAGGAATACTCCTAACAATTAATGCATTTTTTACTTCCTCTGCTGAAAAAATTACTTCAAACAATCTTTTTTGAGAAGGTAAAAGATTTGTCTATCAAGGACTGGACCAAAGGAACTATTCAGAATTAACCCAACCATATAAACTTCAAAGGAGATTCTGAGTTGTACAAGCAGGTTAATGTACTGGCTAGAAACACCTGTTCCTTATATATTTAGTATTTACTATTGTAAGAATTTGTCCAATCAGGAACACAATAGCTTCATTCCCTTCCAGAATCTTCTGTTCACCAACTTTTACAGTTTTAGTTAAAAAAAAAAAAANCCAACTTAACACCGCCTTTAAGTCTCTGTTTAACACGCCCATACCTTGACGTGTATCTGGTTTCGCAGGACTGCGGCTCGCAGGATCATTGCTTTGGCACGGCGCTGAAACTCTTTGCCCATTAGTAAAGACTTCTCAAAAGTTGTGCTGCGCTGATCTACATCTCGAGCATACAGAATCTGCAACCAATACAGAGAACTGTACATGGGAGCTGTGCCAGGGTTCCACAGCAGGAAAACAGCTAAGGCATAATGGAGCCTGAGGTCACACACAGCTCACCCCTACTGAACACACCAGGCCCAAGAGATGAATGCACCTTCCAAGTGTCTCAGGAATGGAGAGTTTCTAATCTTAGTAAACCTGTTCAGTCTATAATCCATGGCTGAAATGCACTCACCTTACTGTGCGAGTCTATTCTGGCATTGATCAGTCCCTCCAGGATCAGCTGAGTGAGTTCATCTTCCAGAGCAGCCACTGTGGTGTTAAAAGCAGTGGCCATCTTGCGCATGTCTGCTGACACATAGGGGCTGAAGTACTGAGAAGAAGAAAATATTCAGTTGCCAAGGGCACTCTCCACCTTCTGAGAAACTAGAGGAAAAGCAATTGCAAAGAGATGGCCTATCTCCCTGTTCATCCACCTCTGGGATGACAGGAATGATTACCTGGATAAGGGCACGATTTCGAATCTGGGTATAAAGTGTCCTGACATGAGGTGCAAGGTACATATCTAGCAGCAGGTTGTCCTGTGCAAAACAATAAACCACATCAGAAGCTAAGAAGCAATCTGGAAAATTATATTATTCCTGTGTTCTGAAACATTTATGCATATACACTTAAGAATATTACACTACAGCAAGACAATACGATAAAACAAGAATGAATAAAAGAATTAGCAATATGTTTAAAACATTTATAATTTCTCTCTACTAATAAACTACTCCCAATTTCCATGCACCACATCAGCAGACAGAAGACACAGAAGAGCTGAACATTTAGTATCTACTTTTGACAATCACTGCTTCTCACAAAAGGCTAGGCAAAGGGAACTTTTAGGGTCTGCTCTGCTCTGCTCTCCTGCAACTCACCTTCATCTCATCCAGCATCTTCAGGCATGAAGCATATTTAGATTCATAAAACTTGAAGATGATGTCACGAACCTGTGGCTCCAGCTCCAAAAACAACTTGAAGGAGCTACAGATAAAGATGGCAGTGATCAGACATTGGAACCCACCACTTAAATACCCCATAACCCCATCGCTCCAAGTCGCAAGGTTAAAAACTCTCACTATCATTTGAAGAACCCAAGAATTTACCCTCCAACAGACCAGACAGCCCATTTTCAGCAGGGTTGGGAGCCTGGAACACAGAGAGCTAGAGCACAGCATCAGAGCTGTGATGAAGGAAGACAAAAAACTTTTGACAAACCAAGAAGTAGAAGTGTCTGTCCACACAAAACAAAATAATGAATGTTAATAGATCAAAATCAGGATACATCACCAGCGAACAAATGCTGTATCTGTGCTTGCACTGTAGTCTGTGCTGGCCAGCTTTTTGTCCCCTTTCAAAGCACAGCCTTCATTAAGTACAGCATGCCATAGACAAGTCAAGCATGCCAATTTCTCAGAGAAACAACCTATTGTGAGCGTGGTAAATCTTAGGGATGTACACTCTTACTCAGCACACTCCTAATTCTCCATCACAGATTTTTAAACCTTGAGATCTTACCCTATGTATCAGCCCATAAAAAAGGGTAACAACCCCTTTTCCACAGCAATTTAAAATTGCTGCTTCTGTACATCTAGCTGACAGGAATTCAGTGTCATTGCAATTCAATCTTTGACACACGAATATCCACTTTCTTCCAAAGACCGTAATTCTCTTAACCTTCTATGTCATAGTCAGATTACAGTCCAAGGTGTACTAATAATTACTAAATTGTTTTAATGATTAACATCAGAACAAGGGGCAAGATGAAGGCAAATTATCCTAACAGCTGCCTTTGACAGAGGGCTGTGTCCCTCGATGTAATATCTAATATGAACTACTGATGGAGACAGACAACTGGGCTATGCAGATGCTGGATTTAACCTGGATGGGAAACTTATACTAAGAAAATTTTAGCTGTGATTAACCACTGTGTTTTAGACAGTGAAACACCACTTAATGCTAAAGCCAAACTAAGGCTCAGTGATTCTTTCTCCCCTCAGTATGAGAAATACTCCTGCCAGAATCCACTCTTAACCAAAGTCCCATGTTCCAAAAGATGTCCAGTACATACAAAACACTCAAGGCATCGCTCACCTACTGGAGATAACATTTCGTTGCAGTTCCTGACGGTCAAATGTAGCAAGGGCACAGAGCCCACCATACACAGCCACATTGCTGGGAGATAACAGCTACAGAGAGAGAGACAGAGAGCTGTCACTGACTACCAAAATGGCGTAAGGGTGGCATTAAGTCTTCTACCCCAGGCCTTTCTTTCATGCAGCGACAAGATTAGTCCTTATCAAATGCAGTGGAAGCACTCAGCTTGCTCTCACCCAGTGTGTGAGGTGGCAGGGCCGGAGCAGTAACACTGCTAAGAGGGCAGACACCAATTTCAAGAGGTTTTGGTTGATTGAGCAACACAGAATTATAGATCTCACAGGTAACTCTTATGTGATCTAGAGTAGAACATTTAGAGAAGCCAAGAACAGAGACTTCAAAAACAAAAAACAAACAAAAAACCCCCCAACCAACCAGCACAGTTCACAGCACCACCAAACTATACAGGAATGTTGCAAGAATAACTACAATATCTGAATTTTACACCCTAATACTTAGAAGAATTACATCCCCTCCAAGACCTGTACACAGCTCCCTCTTGGTCCTCACCTCAGGGAAATCACAGTGATCAAATGATGCCAACAAGAAGCACTTTGCTGCCTGTTTGTACTTCCGGGCAGCTAGTTCGGCCAAGCCTAGGAACCAGGAAAAGTTAGTCCTTTTTTTATGACAGTATACAAATTAGGGAAAATTGAAAAATCTGGGGAGTAGGAGAGGCCCCCACATAGTTGCTAGTGCCTTCACTACTGATGAAAAACAAGATCCTCAGACTGTATTAAGCATCCTTTGAACTACGTTGATTCACACAGGTATCCTCTCTGAAGAAACTCAGGGAGAAGAAAGAGATGGCAAAAACCAGCCAGTAGTTCTATCTCACTAGCTTTGTTAAATTTTGCATGTCTGGCGTGGAAATACAAAGTCTATCAAATATGAGAGAAAAAATAAACCCAAGAGCCCTATGGACAGCTAACAGGTAGAAAGACAGGCAAACCATACAGGAAGCTGAAGGACTCACTCACCTGCTGCACATTTCAGTTTGGTGAGAATTGCTTGTGTCTGGCTATCTCTTTCTCCTCTTTGCTAAAGCATAAAACAAAGCAGTAGTGAGCAAGCAGTATGAAAGCTATTTTGTTTACAGCTGTCCCCAAGATATTTCACGCTGATAATTAACTTGCAAATCTCAATGGCAAGAGGGAAATATGGCAAAACTGAGGACAGGGAAGTATCTGTTTTGACCGTGAGTCCAATTTCGAACACATATATCATGGGAGAAGTCGTAAGGTGGGAAAGGAAGAAATCACTTTACAAATTTCGGAAACAGAAAACAAAGGGAAAACTCATGCAAGTTAAAGAGCAGGAGCTTACTTCTGCAATTTCTGGTGTAGACTCAGCCTTGCTTACATAGCTCAGAACATGAGACCAATTCTGGAGGTAGACACTGACCTGTAGAGAGCCAGAAACAGTGTAGGGTAGGTATGGACAAAATGGCATTCCTTAGATAAGCCGCATCATTGCAGACACAAGAGCCAAGTACGGGGGGTGACTTCGCAGCAGGTATCACAAAGACACCAGGTACCATTGCCTGGAAATCTTCCTACCTTGATAACATTGAGACACATGTTGATGACATGTTTAGCACTGGTGCAGTAATCACGGGCTCGCGAGTAACACTTGAGAGCATTACTGAGGTCTCCACAGTCCAGGTAATGATCACCTAAGTCATCATGGCCTCTCCTGGAGGATAGGAATTAAAACATCAGTGAACTGTATGCTCAGAAAGGGACAAAGTCAGTTTGTTCTAAACAAGTAACTCAACACACTGACCTAAGGGCACATCCCATGTTAAGTGCATGCAGGAGCAAAATGCTCTTCCTTGCTCCAGCAGAGCCTTCTGCATCTCACCTGATACTCTCCTTGATGGAGTTCCCTTTGTAATTTTTCAGATCTGTATCGAGTTTCTCCAGTTTAAGAAGAGCTTTTTTGCGTGTAGCTTCAACCCAAGCTGTGTCAAGAGGAGGGGGTTCAATTCCACTATCAGGGACAGCATCAGGTGTATTTTGCAGTTCTCTGAAAGGAAAGTATTCGAATGAATCTATTAGGCTGAAAACGTTTCAAAACAGAGGTCTGCTATGTGCCTGGCACTGTTACCCTAACAAACAGTATAGCATACACAAAACAGACCAAAGAGAAAATAAGCGTAGTGGGGAAAAAAGAAACATATTACTAACATCTCCAGTGCAAACAGTAACGCAAGCACCACAGATGTTTACAAATACTTCACAAAATTATCCTAATGATCTTAGGATGAACATACTGTTACACACATGGTAAAGAGTCCCCATGCAAAACAGGCAAGAAATCATCAAATAAGCATAGCAACAAAAATAATGCAAAGAAGGGAAGTGTGGATGGATAAGCGAGATATCAAAGGTTATCCTTAACAGCAAACCTGTTTTTAGAG
>VZTD01004861.1:159894-176452 GCA_013397725.1 Rhagologus leucostigma
CCGCTCCCGCTCCCGTTCCCGGCCCGCGCGCCGGGGCCGGGCCGCGGCCAACAGGTGAAGCTCTTAAAGGGGCCGCGGCCCCGCTCGTCCCCGCGGCGGCGGCGGTGGCGCCGCCGCCGCGACGACGACGACGACGACAACCTCCGGGTGCTCCCTCCGCGGGGCCGCCGCCACCTCCCAGAGTGCGGGGCCATGAGGTGGCAGCGCCCTGCGGCGGGGGCCCGCGGGGCTGCAGCATGAACGGTCCTTGCCTGGGGCTGCGCAGGGTCGGGGTCCTNCGGGAAGCCCGCAGCTTGCGCGGAGGGGCCGCCCCGGGGCTGCCGGCAGCTCGGCCAGGGAGAGTCTAGAGCTGAAGGACATCTTTATTGCGGTGAAGACCACGAGGAAGTACCATAAGAGCCGGCTGGACTTGCTCCTCCAAACCTGGATCTCCCAGGCGAGGGGACAGGTGAGATTTCGCCTCGGCCCTGCGCTTTCCAGGGCAGCCGCTGCACTCTCACGGAGTTTTTTCTTGCTTGTGTTAAAAGCGGCTTTCTTTGTAAGACTGTGGAAGGTCGTCTTACATAAACGGTTGGTGTTTATACTCCAAAAGAGTTCGTTGCTGATTAAGCCTACAATATGGGACCGGTAGTCCAAGCAAACATAGTTTGCTGATTTTTGTGTGACGGTGGAAGGTGCTACATGATAGTGCAAGATTCCTGGTGATGATGCATCTAAGCCGATATTTTGGACTAAGTAGTTCAGCCACCTGAGTTTTTCTATAGAACATAAAATTTGTTCCCTTGTTTCAGAATTTCAGTCCATTCAAGTATATTAATGGGATTTTGTGCAGCAATTGGAACAAGACAGTGTTAACCACCTGCCACTTCCCACCCTGACTTGCATTCTTTCTTCTTAACCTGCTTGACAGCTGTGGATGATTCCTAGCCAGAGAGAGGAGGTACTACCAAAAAAGACCAAAATCCTTTCTGTCTGGAAATCAGTTGTCTGTACCCTGAGACAAGGAGGGTAAAATACAGGCTGCTTTATTGAAATGACACTCTTCTGGTTTGTAATGAAAAAATGTAACAAATAAGGCAGGAGTTGAAGTTGCTGGGGTTCTCTCCACCCCTACTCCCTCCCCCATTCCAGTGGATACTGTGAAACAAACTACCAAGACAGACAAAACATTCCGAATTCTGAGTGAAACGGAGCAAATTTAAAATTAGAATCTGAAGTTCTTAAACGTGGACACACCATTTTTGTCTCCCACAGACGTTTATATTCACAGACTGGGAGGATCGGGAGCTACGCCTGAAAGCAGGTGAGCTGTGTAGCAGCATAGGTGCATACTGTCTGTTACAACTGAGTTTTGCTTCTTTCATACTTTCTATAGAAGTCCTTATTTTATGCTGTACAAGCAATTAGGGAAGTTAAGATGGAGAAAATGGAGAAAATTTCTCCCTGCTTGCCACCTGGACAAGATGCCTGGAACTTCCAGAATACTGGGTTCACCTTTGCACCCCCCTTTAGTCTTGTTAGTAAGCTTAAGTTTACATGGTCCAAAGTTATAGTAGATATTTCCTTTGTACACATCTCATGACACTATTTATATACCCTCACTTGTTTTTATGCACTCACACAATTTTATGACCTCGGCAGCTTGCATGCCAGAGGGATAACCTGTGAGCCCTGCCTGTCCTGCAGTTTCTTCTCCGTGTGTGCACCATGTGCACCTCAGATGTACAGTATTAGTGCCAAATGTGCACTTCTTTTGTAGTCTTTTTTTGACTGCACATGCTTCACAAACCTGAAAGGGCTGATCTTTATTCTTCTAGGGGATCATATGATCAACACCAACTGTTCCGCTGTCCATACCCGGCAAGCTCTCTGCTGCAAGATGTCTGTGGAATATGATAAATTCCTGGAATCTGGGCAAAAGTAAGGGAAACACATTGTTCTGATTGACTTTGTTTCTTCCAGTTCTGTACTCACAGGAAACTTCAGTAACCATCTCTGTTCCAGTAAGGAATGCAGTATTGGCTAAAGTGTAGGGATGAGTGGAGGAAAGGGAGCACAGCATGAAGCAGTGTTTATAAACAAGCATCATCTGAAAGGTGGAAAGGATTATAATCTAAAGGGGTTATTAATTTCAGCCTCTTTGCAGACTTAGCATCTGTGGGTGCTTTCATCTTTCCCATTCTGTAATTTGGGACAATAAGAAATACTTTCTGCTCTGAGCCTGAAAGACTTAAGACTGAGTTGTAAACCTGTAACTCATTTCTTTGTCCTTATGACTTCTTGCTTTGTTTTGTTTGAAGATGGTTTTGCCATGTGGACGATGACAACTACGTGAACCCTCGGACTCTCCTGCATCTCTTGTCTGCCTTCTCACACAGCCAGGATGTCTATGTGGGGCGACCGAGTCTGGACCATCCCATCGAAGCAGCTGACCATGTCCAAAGTGATGGATCAGTAAGCAAACTTTGCAGTTTGTCTGAGAGACATCCCAACCTTCTAAGCCTTTAAAACCTTGACAATTCATAGGATTCACCGTTAAACCCAAGTGATTTAATCTGCAAGAAATGAACCTGGTGATGGTCATTTTCAGAGGCAGGGTGCTGGGTTAAATGCACCTTCGCTCTGATGTTGTATGCATATGTATGCACAATGGAGGTTGTCTCCTGGATGGCTATCTGTTTCTGTTCCTTTACTCATATATGCTGTGATCTGCCTCACAGTGAGCTTATTAGGGCCTCCCCACCTTGACTCTTACTTTTCCTTTAGTGGCTCTGCAGGCAGTGTTCCTTGTTTTAGGGCTTGGGAGTTTGGGTGGGAGTTCAAGGGGTTTTTTATTTGTTTTGAGTGCAGTATCACACACATTGTCATC
This sequence comes from Rhagologus leucostigma, assembly GCA_013397725.1. Classification (NCBI taxonomy): domain Eukaryota; kingdom Metazoa; phylum Chordata; class Aves; order Passeriformes; genus Rhagologus; species Rhagologus leucostigma. The sequence continues at coordinate 162,764 of VZTD01004861.1, forward strand.
ATCTTGAACCAACCTCAGATGGGTGACAAAACTTTCTGGATAGATAAAGCATTTCCAATATAAAGTGGTTACTAAGTTTTCAAGAACTGGAAGCAAACATATCTCAATCACAAGATACATGTGCTAAGGAAAAAGTCCTAATCAGGTTGCCTGCACTGGCAGGTCTAAAGATATATCAATCCACCGGCCAGAAAGTCAGTTATAAAGCAGCTTGCTAGGGAAGACTGCACAACAAAATAGACTCCTCGGTCATTGAGCCGATATATATATATGGACCACCTTTGATGTCCTCAGTAACACTGAGCTGGCTATGACCCTTAGTTAAAATGAACAGAGGACAGATGGAATTGGGTAGAAGTGGGACTATCATTTTCCATTTCATGTGTGCTAACTCCCTTATGCTAATTTGATGGTTCACCTGCTGTCTGTTTCAAGATAATTTCATTTGAGAGAACAGCTACCTGCACTTTCAGCAGCCTAAACAAATAGGGATTCATCTGTAGCTTTGTTCTGACTCGGATGTAGTATGTGATATCGAATAGAACCTTGAGTTCCCTTCCCTGCCCAGCCAAATGCAAAAAGTTGATTATCAGTAACTATTGTGTGTTTTTTCTTTTTGCTCTTCAGAAGACAACCGTGAAATTCTGGTTTGCCACAGGTGGAGCTGGGTTCTGTATCAGCCGAGGTCTTGCCCTGAAGATGAGTCCCTGGGCCAGGTAAAGCACTGTTCCTAGCTGAGCTCCATCAATACATGTTTGGGAGGCTTTAAAACATATTTTGGCTTGTCTCCTATGCTCTCTGTCACAGCCTGGGCAATTTCATCAGTACTGCAGAAAGAGTGCGTCTTCCTGATGACTGCACTATTGGCTACATCATTGAAGGGCTGCTGGAGGTAAAGCTGCTACACAGCCCATTGTTCCATTCCCACCTGGAAAATCTGCAGAGACTACAAGGCGAGTCTGTGCTGCAGCAGGTAGGGCTAAGCATCATGTCCCATGCTTATAATTACACCTCAGTCTGATCAGAAAGAATACTCTGCATAGACTTAGCACTCTTCAGCAAAGAAAGATATCTACAGACTCACTCAGAGCTGTGTCCTGCTCAATTCCTTCATTTAGGTAAAAAGCACACTTTCACCCTAGCCAACTGGTCATATAGCTGTCCCCTCCTTTGGGGACACATTCTGCATTCATGAAGCCTAAGTAGGGTGTTCCCCATTTCCTTCTAAACGCTGACTTTTTGCGTGTAGCAGAAAGTGTAGAAGTTTGCTAAATAGTCTTCCTGGTTTTGCCAAACAAAGTTTCAGTCTTAATTCATGCTGTTCGAAAAGGCAGCTATAGTAAGTACTTCTTCAATAGCTAAGACATAATTAAATGTTTGATCATTTTTAAGAATAATTTGTCTGAATCTCAAGAAACTGAAAGTTGCTTCTGAAAAATCAAGTTATTTTTTAATTGCTGGGATACATTTTACCTCCTGGGCAGCAGATGGAGCCACAAGGCCATCCAGCAGCGTTGCCTGCATCACCCTGCTTGGCACCATAAGTAAACAGGAGTGTGGCTTTGCCCTTGCATGCTGCATGGTTATATTTTTCTGGCAATTGTATTAGGCAGCAGAAATGTGCGCTTGGGGCCAAATTCCACCGTGATGTCATCTCCTTCATGTTAGTGAATTTGAGTGTAGCATGAATACATTGTTTCACTGGTGATCATTGGTTCCATGAGATGATGACAGCTAACCCAAAACCCAGGAAATGTACAATTATAAAGAAAACATAAGTCTTCTTGTACCTGACACCTGAAAAATTCTTAATGCAGTGCTTGTGTAGAGGAAGAGCACTCATTTGGGGTTCCAAAGATCTAAATTTTGTTCCAGATTTGAAACATGACAATCCTTTCCATGCCATTTAACATGCAAATATTTATATTTTCCCCCCTGTGCTAAAACATTGCTATTGCAGACTTCAGGCCATGTCTGGTGAGGATGAATGTGTTATTTAGTGAAGGTACAGACAGTAGCAGGATTAATGTCCTTCGAAAGCGTACAATTGAAACTCATCTTGTCCTTCAGGGCAATGATACTTTCAGATCTTCTGTGTATTCTCCCGCATTGCCCTTAGTGCCATTCAGCGCCAACATTGCTTATGTCAGAACCAACCGCTGTCCTTCAAATGTGATCCATGTTCAGATTAGACAGCATCTTCGCAGACTTTCTTGGTACCGCATTCATACCCTGCTATCTCCACTCTGGTTTTCTGCATTAGTGTTACAAGTTCTGAATACTTACTTGTTTTTACAGGTAACCCTGAGTTACGGCGACCCTGAGAACAAACACAATGTTGTGAGTGTGGGAGGAGTGTTTGGCCTTCAGCAAGATCCAACCCGGTGAGTGTCCAGTTTCAAAACAAGATCTCCCTACCTTGTTCATGTTTGTCACCTGTAAGATGATCAGACTCACTAATGGGGTTATTTTCTCATGTCAGCTCTTGTTACTGTGCCAGAAGCAGGTAGACCAACCCTCTGCTCCATCAGACTGCTGCACATTCAATGCTAGTATGTTCCAAGTATGGAGAATTCCAATCTAATGCTGTCTTCTTTTTTTTTTTTTTTATATAGATTTAAATCTGTCCATTGTCTGCTTTATCCTGACACTATTTGGTGCCCTGCTAAGAAGATGTCCTAATTCTCGACCAGCCACTGACACCTGTGTCTTAGCTAGTTTGCATAAGGCAGGAGTTGTGGAGTTTTTTGGTGGTTTTATTCTTCTGGGAGACAACCAGTGGTATCTACAAAGGAAGTAGACAGACTCTGTTTAGAAAAGCAATAAGGTGTGGTTTGTTCAGCTGCAGCCTGGGACATTCCAAGAAGAATCTTCGTTCTTTTGTCTAGTGGCTCTTCATAAGATGACCACAGTCCTGTGTGTGTGAGTCACTTTACACTTTCATCTGATGAACCTGTGCTTGGGCACATCTGAGGCAAATGCAGTACTGGGAGTGAGACTGTTCTTACTACCCTTAGGGGTTTTTAGAAGCCACTGTCTTGAAGCTGGAGTGCTAGAGCAGATTGTAGTCCCCATGGTGACAAAAGAGGGGAAGTTTTCACTCATCTTTCTTGGGAACAGAATTACTTAAGAGCTTCTGTGGCCTGCCAGATTAAAACTCCAGTGGGCCAGAATACAGAAATCCTGGAATCACTAGGGTAAACAAGGCTGAAAGCCTTTGTCATGGGAAAACCCTGTGTGAGGGTAAGCTTACTCAGGACTGGATAAGTTGCTTACAATACACATTCTCCCCTGTCATCCATGTGTACCTCCTGTGGAGGTAGTTGTCAGACCTGGCTCACATGCCAACTGAATTGCAATAGTTGATGATTATGATCTATTCTCTTGATATTTGATATTGAAGAAATATTTGCCTTACAAGATGGTAATTGTTCCTTACTCTTGGCCAGTAGTTGGTCGCATGAGCTGGAGAAGCTTGTGCTGGCAAAACACACCCTGTTTCTGAAGCTGTTTGAGGGGGGAGGAATGCTAGATAGCTGCAATGCACTGAGGAGGGTTTTGATGGTATCATTTGAGGAGCTCTGATAGTATGACCATGGTTACTCCAGCTTCTTTCAGATAATCTTTTAACTACCATAAAGTCAAGATCAGTTTTTGTTTTTACTCCTTAATATTTCAACAAATAGTTCATGCAGTCACTAAAAGGAGACTGCACACTCACGAGCAGAAGTTCAGTGCTCTAGCAGTAGCATCTGCTGCTGCTTTTTAAAGAAAGTAAATGTAGTTTTGAAAGTGGAATGAATGGAGCTCCATACGTTTACTTTTATGTTAGCCCAGACTTTGGGCATGTGCAAACCTTACCTGACCTGAGGAATACCATAAAAAAATAACTTTGCAAAACTGCTGTTTACTCTTACAAACTCTTCAAAAAATACTTTCTTGTTTAGTGCTAGAGTTTGAGGCCAAAGTAAGGGAAGAATAATAGAATGCCATTGTATGATCTGAAACTGTGATTACTGGCTTGATTGTGGACCTAGCAGAAGTTTCAGGTTTCTAAACGGCTGTGCTCAGCTGTACTGTGGGCGTCACCTGCTTACTTAACCTCCTGGCAAATGCCTGTAGTGTATTCAAGTATGCCACTTAGCACAGGTGTCAGCCTCCTGAAATACACCGTGTTGCCTGCATTTTAACAAACCTCTCAGTGTTTACCTCAGTACATTGTCCTCTTTGCATGATTTTAGTTAGTTCCGCTGAGGAGCAAACAAGCTGACTGCTACTTGCTACAGTCCTGCGGCTCATTCTTGTGTTTCTCCTTTCTATCATGTGTACTAAGGTGACTATGAAGTATGGAAATAAGAATGCTGCAGGGAACTGGCTCAAAGCCCAGCTAGTGCACTGCACTGGCTGTTCCATAATGGGCTGTCAGTATTACACGTGTGCCTGTCACAGAGGAGGATTTGTGGAATAGTAGGTTCTACCTCTTTATTAGGTCTCTGCTAACTAGAAATGAGGCATCCTGTGGTTTAATGATTTGTCATTAATAGTTCTGGAGATTCCTGGTATCCATATAATTTTTTTTAAAACACTTGTTAGGTTCTTGGTTTTAACGTCCTGTAGCAGAAAACTGTGAAACTTCATGAGCTCTTGAGGTGATTCTGTCTTCAAGCACTGCTTCTGAACTCTTGGAACTTTTCTTCCCCTTCCACTGGAAGCAGCCTCTTTTAAGATGACACAGACAGCATGGACTGGGCAGCAATTGTGGCAAACTGCAGTTAAAAAATTACAACACTTTATATTGATGGCAGCAAAACTAAACGGTGGAAGTTTCACATTGTGGTCACTGGTCACACTAGGTGTGCCAAAGAGGCAGTGCCCTTTAAACTGGGAGGGTGTTTATGGAACTTAAAAAGGACTATGTTCTCTTGCAGGGCAATAGGAAACTGTTCAGTGCGTTCAGGCTCGTTCCAAGGTTTCTTGTGTTGAGAATACAGTAACCTGTGTAGTTTTATCAGGATGCAGCTTTTTTATCAAACTACTTTTTCAAACATAAAATGATTCTATAAAATAAATATTTAAATATGTCAAAGGCTGTGTTTTGTCATATTTTTTCACATGTGCTCTGTATCAAAAATGGACTATAAAACCGCTAATCCAGAAAACTATGCCCTCTTGTCAGGCTCATGTGATGCCACGGGCCAAAAAGCAAGTAAGCGTGATGACTGGGATGTGGAGAACAGATACGGATGAGAAAGAATCCTTGCAGATGCTGATTAACAGAGTACAGTCAACGAATTGAGATAATGAGGATTTTAATTGTCATCTTCATCAGCAACGTCGAGGGGGCAGAGCTGGCAGGTCTCTTTCATCAGACTCTAAAAAGCCTGGGTTTCTGTGGTCGCTCAAATGATACTTCAGTAGAGTGAGAGCCACGAAACTTCACCTCTTGTGCCTGTCTTACTGGATAAGCCTGGAGACGGCTTCGTGCTGCGTTCCCGGGGCGACGGGCAGCGTCTGGCCGCGGAAGCGGGGAAAGATCGCGCTGCTCGCCCGCCCTATCGGGCCGCCCCGCTCCCGGACCCCGCCCCGGCCACAGTCCGGCCGAAACATGGAGCCGCATGTCAGCTTCCGCGGACGGCGAGCCCTGGTGACTGGGGCCGGCAAAGGTGACCGCGGGCGGAGGGCCGGGGGCGGGGGTCCGGCCGGGGCGAGTCTGACGCCGTCTCTCCGCAGGGATCGGTCGCGCCGTGGCCGTGGCGCTGAGCAGGGCCGGGGCCTGCGTGACCGCGCTGAGCAGAACGGCGGCGGACTTGGAGAGCCTCACGCGGGAGGTACCGGACCCCTTCCTCCTGCCCCCCTCCCCCGTCCCAATAACCCCCCACCGTNGGCGGCGGTGGGCGCGGCGGGGCCGTTCGAGCTGCTGGTTAACAACGCGGCGGTGGCGGAGCTGCAGTCGTTCCTGGAGGTGACGCGGTCGGCCCTGCAGCGGTGAGTTCCCCACCCCGGTCTCCCGGGCGGCTCCCGCACGTGACCGCAGCTCCACGGGGAGCTCTGGGGCCGAGTATGCCCGCCAAGGCGTCCCAAAGCTGTGAACGTCAAAAACGGCGGCAGAGCTTTCCAGAAAAGGGTGTTATTAGAGGGGAAGCAGCTGGAAAGAACGAAGACAACAGCTGGTGCACAGACACCAGACAGGCTGACACGCACACTTTTAGCAATGTCCAGTGTTGGTCGATTTGTTACTGCATATGTCCTTTACTGTCTTTTCATTCTTTACATCATCACCTTTTACCCCTTAAACAGCGAAAGGAAACCAAGCACTGGCTCTTACATCCATTTCTAAGTAGCCAGAACCTGCAGTGTCACCTCCAGAATGGTGGGGTACACCTGCCATCCCACTGGCATGGGAGGAGAGTGCCTTTGCTGCTCATCAAGCTCAGAGCTTCCAGTCTAGTTCCAGCTTGGTTAAATTGAAAGGCAGTTGTTGCTAAGACAATTCAGAAATAGAGACAACAAAGCCAGGTAAGGAAGCAAAAAACAGTCGCGGTGGGAAATTAAATTTGCTAACTACAATAACATGACATCTTTTTTCTCTGAAAAGCTCCTTAGTTTTGTTGTGAGTATGCTTTAGGATACAGGCTATGTTGAGTCTGAGAAAATGGGTCATGCTGTGTCCCTTTGTTAAAAATGGCTGTTGAGAATCTATAATAAAGGTTTGTGACTAGAACATAAAATGTATGGATTCTACGAAGATCATTCTGCAGAACTGGCAGGTGGAAGCCTAAGGAAACACAATGTGGCAAAGAGAAGAAATGCTGCCTCTATCCACCTTACAGCAGCTTTACTTTATAAATCTGTTTGAAGGGTTTGATTGACCTAAGAGTCATCTACCCTGGGTGAGGCTCAGGGCTCTGTTTAAACTTTGACAGAGGAATTCCATGTAAGAGCAGAGTCCTCTGTGAAATGTGCCTGATGCCTGCACCTCCCCACACACTGACAGGCTTGCAGCCAATGGAAAGTTCATTGCATTCACACCTGACCATTCTAGCTCACCCTACACTTGGCATTTCTGTCCATGTCCTAGACTATCACCAGTGTTTCCAAGAGATCAGCAGCACTTGTCCTCTGCTGCCTCCCAAAACAGCTCTCTGGGCTAGGCTACAACCACTCTAACTTAAATTTGATTTATTTGTAGGTCTCTTGATGTGAATTTTGGGGCTGTGCTTCATGTTTCCCAGGTGAGGAAGAATTGTCACTACAGCTGCCTCCATGAAGAGCAGTGACTAAATTGTTGTACATAGCAGGGATGTGTCCACTGTGGGGGCTGAAAGGACTGCAGTCCAAAGTCAACCCGACAACCTACATGTACAACCCCTTCACAAGCTCTTGCTTTGACTCTCTTGTAAGCAGGAGGCAGTGAGGACTTGCTTCCTCCAGATGTTTTTGTTCTTTGGTCTACCATAATAGCCCAGCAAGATTCCTAGGGAGTGAAATAATGATTTCTCTTCTTAGGATTCTGCCATTCCTCTTTTTTTTTTTTCCTCTCCTCCCCCCTCCCAGATAGTTGCTCGACAGATGATTGCACAGGGGCTGCCAGGGGCTATTGTGAACGTCTCCAGCCAGGCATCAAAGCGTGCACTGAGGGATCATGCTGTTTACTGTAAGTGTGTGCAGCTTTACCAGTGCCCCTCTCAGTTTTGACCAGCTGGAGACCCATAGTCACCAAGCTGCCGGCTGGCAGTTTTGGGCAGTGAAATACCCGTGTGTTCCAGACCAGGTGCTATGCAGTTAAATACCTCCTGTTCTTCCCTTCACTTAAAGGTTCCACAAAAAGTGCTTTGGATATGCTGAGCAAAGTAATGGCAATGGAACTGGGACCCCACAAGGTAGGAGTCTGTGAGAGAAAAGTGTGAAAGCTGAACCTGAGCACAACCACAGCAGCTGGGTTAGATTGTTTGTTCCTCCTGGTCCCAGATTAGGGTGAACACTGTGAACCCCACCGTGGTTATGACTGACATGGGGAGAATTAACTGGAGTGACCCTCAGAAATCTGCTGCCATGATTAATCGGATTCCCCTGGGAAAGTTTGCAGGTCAGTGATGTAGGTCTGCTCCCAGGTTGTGCTGTCGTATTTTCTCCAAGCCTTCCTTCTCACTGCCATCACAGCCAGAAGTACTTTGCTGATTTTTGGGCCAAGTGACAGCTCTGCTGAATGCCTTTTGGCTAAACTCCTGAAGTATTTGATCAGGACAGGGTGAGAATCAACCCTCCTCTTGCTTCTTCTACAGCCTCCTCATCTTGGGACAAGTGAAATGAACTTACTCTTTTGTTCATAAACCTGACTGGGTGTTTACTGTGACCTAAGCATCATTTGATCACAAGGACACTTTGATGTCCAGCTCTCAGCCACACTGTCCTGGACACTTCATCAAGCACAGTTTGAAGGCAGAAACACTTTCCTGCTCTAATTACCTGTAGAGGTCAAAGGCAGACCTTTTTAGGTGCTTGTTTTTCTGGTACAATTTGAGGTGGCCATCAGATGTTCTCTGTGTTTGATTGCAGAGGTGGATGATGTGGTGAACAGCATTCTCTTCCTGCTGAGTGACAAGAGTGCTATGACAACTGGCAGCTCACTGATGATTGATGGGGGCTTTCTTGTCTCCTAAGATGACACCTGTATTTCACACCTGGCCTCAGTTTTCATATGAGTACTGCATAGATGTAGACTGGATAGTAAACAATGGATTGTAAACAATGACACCTCTTGCTGGAGGGGCAGCAGGGCTAAAGATTGTATTAGAGGTGAGGCAGAAAATCAGCTTTGCAAGGCTGCTATATAATAAAGCTCACATACGCCTTCATGGAGAATGTTTATTGCACCAAATACGGTTTTATCTCGTCACTCTACATGATGATTAGAAATTGGACCGCTCTTCCAACCCTGTTTCCCCCCCCCCCCCCCNAAGCTCTCCCTGTTCCATTCAAATCCACAGAGTCTGTCTGCATTTTCAGTGGGAAGGGAAAGAAGTTAGCAGACTCCTCATTGCTTCCTTTGCTGTCTTTAGTAGAAAAAAAAATAGAGGCAACAACCCCAGCCCTGCTCTGCAGAGACTGGAATTTGGGGGGAGGCCCTGCTAAAGACTAATGGAGGGGAGCAGCACCATGCTGTCCTAGGGTGTGCACACACAAAAAGGCAAATGCATTGATTGCACAGAGCTGTTTCACTCACAGAGTTTGGCTAGTACCCAACAAAGCACCTAATGATTAGTTTTTCAGCTTCTCATTTACTTTGACCCCTTCCAGGGCTGGTTATGATTTCTTTAACAGTCTCAGGAACATTCTGCCAGAGCACCAATTTGTTAACTGTTAGCCACAGCAGGCTGGGCAAGGAGACCCTACCACCCTCCCAGCTATTCTTGTCTTTCAGCACCACCGAAATCAGCTCCCTCCCCACTCCCACCAGGATCTTCACCAACTGCTTCACTTGCAGGTTGTAAACAGGTGTTTCCAGAATAGGATGGATGTCTCAGCCCTTTCCACTTGGAGTTCAGGAGAGCCAAAACAGCCTGTTGCCTGAAGGAGCTACCTTGCCTTCCCCGTTGTACCTCCCCTGGGGGCTATATAGTCCCCAGCTGGTCTCCTGCCCCCACTGCCCCTTCACATCAACACTGACGTTAAATCAAAGAGACATTTAAAAAACACTGACTTCATACATGATGAAGGGCCCTACACATCCCAGCCCCCTTCAGAAACACCCAGCTTAATATGCAATCTGTCAGAGGATGACAGCATGCTGAGCCAACACCTAGGCCACAGCCCTCAAAACATGGTACACTTTTTGCCAGGCTTCTTCACAGGCGGTGGGCAGAGCACAGCCCGGATGGCTTCATCAAACACCGTCTTCAAGCCCCGCTGTGTCAGGGCAGAGCATTCGAGGTACTTTACCGACCCTGGGGAAAGAGAGCTCCAGCTCAACCACTCCAGTTCTACCACCATACACTGTCCCTCACCCCACTCAAAAAGTTCAATGCCACCACCATCTGCCTGCTCATGAGACTCACCGATCTCCCGAGCCATGGCCAAGCCTTGGGGATAGGTGATGGGGGCCAGTTTCTTATCACGTAACCTTTCAATGGTGTCCTTATCATCCCTCAGGTCCAGCTTGGTGCCCACCAGGATAATAGGTGTATTTGGGCAATGGTGTCGGACCTCAGGGTACCACTGAAACAGAGAGGCATGGTAAGAAAAGTAGTTATATGAGTGGCCATAACCATGAGGATGCATTCCTACTACTGGGAACAAGAAGTTTACTACTGACATGGTGGCAATACCTGAACAGGATACTGCTGCCTACAGTTCTAATGTGCTCTGCAAAAAGAGACTGGTGCAGATGTAATAATGAAGGCACCGAGACAAAGAATCACGATGGACATTGCCAGCCAACTCTGTACACAGTGCTTCCCTTAACTGTATTTTAGCTTCTAAGACATCCCTTATCTTAAAACACAGATTCAGAAAGGCAATAACTTAGCCAAAGAAGTCCTGAATAAAAAGTAGGCCGTGCTTAAAACCTGAAGACTATCATTTTCCCTCACCAAAACATTACTGCTTGAAGTTTTGGGCTTGTAGGTGTGGTACTGGGTGGGGCAGGGAGCATCACTGGTTCTTCCCTTCTACTGTTTCACCCAGGAGGAGAATACTTTACCTTAGCTCTGACATTCTCAAAGGAGGCTGGACTCACAAGGGAGAAGCAGATCAAGAAAACATCCTGTGCAGAAACAAGAGGGTCAGCTGTGCAGAAAGAAACAGCTAGAGAGAGTGGAGGGAGGCTGCAGAGGGAGCCTGAAAAAGGACAACCTCCTTCCACAAGCAAGGACTGCTGTGGCTTTAAGAAATTCTTCTCCATTAAGGGTGTTAAACTAATTCAGAGAGAGAAGGAATAGACCTTGAGTGTATGATTACATCTTCTTTCACAATGCTGGGCTCTGCATGTTAAGAGCCTGAGGCCTCAAACATCTTAACAGCGCTAAGGGCTTCACCAGCAGCACAGCTGCTTAGGAACTGCTACACCCAGAAACACTCCTAGTGCAGCCCAATGGGGATCTGTCCTGGTGAGAGAGAGAACAGGAATATGGAACTGGCTACGCTGCACAGCAGCCCTACAGCATTCCTTTTACGTGAGCCTCCCTGGGGCACCCAGAACTCTTCAAAGACCATTACAAAGCAGGGACTAGAACAGGAGAATCTCTTAGGAGAAAATCAGCTGTGGTACTTCTTTAACAACCAGAATTATGGGTGCAGCTGCAAGAACTCAGACTTTCCTCAAAGGAAAGAAACATGCCTGTCCTTGGGAGCCTCCCTGTCTCTGAGAGGGAGCAGTCACAAGCCAGTCCAAGCCCAGCACTCACCGTCTGTGGATAGGAAAGAGGCCGCAGTCGGTCATAGTCTTCTTGCCCTGCTGTATCCCAGAGGCCCAGGTTCACTGGCTTTCCATCTACCATCACATTGGCAGAATAATTATCAAACCTGCCAAGGAGGAGTCCCCATCAGTGACAATTTTGTGGTGACCTTCACATCTCTATATGGAATTCAAATGGGCAGTGAATCAGGAAAGGATACTGCAGCACAGTTCTAGTGGGGACAATCTGCCTTCCTCACACATACAGCCATAGCATCATCCTCACCTGTGAAGTTCACAGTCTGATTTGCAACAGCCACTTCCTCACATACAAACCCAACTTTTACACACACACACACACACACAGCTCAAGAAGCAACTGAAGCCCGAGGCCATTACTTACACGGTAGGAATGTATTCTCCAGGAAAGGCATTTGTGGTGTAACTGATCAGCAAGCAGGTCTTCCCTACAGCTCTGCAGAGGGCAAGAGTGACAAGCATAAAGAAGGGTACAGCATGGAGCACTAAGGCAGTAAAACTCACCCTTCCCCTACTGAAAACACGAGGTTAGGTAAAAAGTTACTGTGTGAGAAAACAAACCTGTTGCAGGCTGGAACTCCTTAGTTGTCACAGACATGGCCTGAACTCAAAAGGTGCACCTTGCCTGAGCACTTCCTGACCCTACTCTCTCCCACTCCTTTTCCCTACCCATTCAGCCCTCAGCAAGACATCAGTCAAAATATACTTGTTTCATGAACCAAGAGAGGGAATAAATTAGGGTTGTGTGCTAGGCTCAACAGATGCATAGTAATTTAACAAAATGGATAAACAGTGAGGTTAAAAAACATGCAACAATGCAGAATTCTGCAAGCTCCTCAGATACAGGAATTCAGTATCAATAAATACAAAGGGGACAAAATAAGAATCCATAAACAGAAATGGACTTTAAAATTGACCACTGACAGTTTGGAAAAAGATTAGTGAAGAAGGATGGAAATACCAGCTCAGGGCTTTGCTGAAGGTTGGTGAGATTGGTCAGCCCAGCAGTGGCAGCTGGCAAGGGCCAGGCCAGGCCTGGCTGGCAATAGCCTAAGCACACAGACTTTAACCAGTCCTGTATATTTCTTAATGGAAAGCTTCGCTGTAAGAACGGAGGAGTACCAGCAGTGCGAGCAACCTCTGTATCCCTGAGAAAGTTGTGAACTGCAGACAACCTTCCAGAAAAAGATCATGAGTGCCAATGCCAGGCAAAGCTGGCTGTGAGGCGCCTGGGTGAAGCTGAATAGCTAGCAGAATTGGGTATTCCCTACCCAATTCTGCAACCAGACTGGCGTAAGAAAAGACGTCAGAAGAGAGGAAGAGAGTTGACAGTCCCCTATACGCACCAGGATGACAGACAGCACAGAGAGAACGAACCACTGTTACAACTTTTCCTCTGGATTAGGTCCCCTCAGTCTGAGAAGTTTTGTCATGAACACTACGCTGACTGGTCCAACTTTCCTCCTGAACTGTGACTTCTCTCTCCCACCGAACAGGGAAGCTTGTAATTCACAAAAAACTGTGTATCTATGTCTTTCCAATTTCATTTAGTCTGCACTGTTAATTTGGTCTTAAGGCAAAAAGCAAGACAGCAAACCTCCAACTGAAGTCCATTTCCAATATCCTGTGCTCCCAGTCATTCCTCTCCCCTCTGCAACAAGGCTGTGCTGTTTGGGTGGCTAGCTTTCTCCTACTCCCTTCTTTAGCCTCCACAGGCTGGAACCTGGAAGGCCTCACTGCAAATGTGTATTTGAGGGGGTGGCAGGCACGAGAAAGGGGGAAGTCTAGTACCTGCCTAAGACTAGTTCACATTTAGGTCTGAGTACCTCAGCTCTGTTCTTGCTGAGGTGATCAGAAAAGTAAACTGGAATACTGAGGAAAAATATGCAGGATGAGCTAGGAAAGTTACAAAGCAGCAAAGATCTAGTGCATGCGTGCGTCTTGCAGGCAATGTGTTCCCAGAAAAAGGTATTTAGGAAGAGCCTAAACGAAAAAGCAAAAACGGTGACAAGGAGCACATGGTGAAATCAGAAAGAGCAACGCATTTCACCTCGGAACAATCAACAAAAGGACAAACGAAACCTGCGAACATCAAGATTTTCGGGAGGACTCTGCCATGAATCAAGCATGTACAACGAAAAAGAGCGAAATACCGGCACCTAAATAAAACAACAAGGAGGCAGACGTAAAACCCAAGAGAAGCCTGTATTTGCTACCCAGGCAGCACCCAAGTTCATGAACTACGAAAGGAGCGGGAC